>KE504765.1:1189583-1202218 GCA_000441515.1 Elaeis oleifera | reverse complement strand
TATGTATGTGTGTACGTGTAGTATATATATATATATATATATATATATATATATAAACTCGAATAAATTTCAAAGTCTTCATTCCAACTACCTAGTTATTCAAACTATTTTCTAGTCAATAATAGTCGAGACGAGTGGAGCTCGAGTAGCTCAACTTATTTGCATTATTAGTAATTACGAAATCTCCAAAAGAGTTTAACTTCTTCCATAATTCATATTTTAAAGACTGCAAAGAGAGGATCCTGCGGAATGAAACTTATTTCAATGGCGTGATCCGAGTTCGAGTCATGGTGAATACCGGACTCTGATTAAATGCCAGAGCGTGGATGACCGTCGAATGTAGCGTGTATCCTAACAGTCTGAGCACGATGTCTGGAATCAGCATCTCATCCATTGGCCCTCAATGGTACTGGGACAACATACTCATCCATTGGGTTCGTCCATATGGTGGGGAGGAGACCATCTATTCATCCAAATTCGACACCGAATCGAATGTTCTGTAGTGGGGTTGGGGCTCTATAGTCACGTTTAGGGAGGCAGATGCGCCGGATCGCCCCCTCCAACTCTCGTTTTGTTTAGCAAAAGAAAAATAAAGACCGCAAAGAGAGAATCTGTGGATTTTACAAAGAGAGAACTACTGATTTATTGAATTTATAATTCCCAATCTGGTAGTAACATGTGGCATATTAGGACATAATTTTTATTCCCTTTTGCTGGGTAAATTTGTGTTAATTGTATATCTAAACACAAGATGTATGCAACTAGACAAATTAGAATGTAGACATTATTTTAGTTGCTTGGATCCCTGTAGCATTTTCAATATAAATGCACTATTTGCAGAACAGAAGCCAAAAATAAAAAAAGATTGTAATGCATAAGATTCAAGCCAAAAGGTAGAGAACCACGGACCCTAATCAGTTGTGGGGAACCAATAATTACAAAGAATTTCACCTTGTAGTCACGAGATAATTGAATTCAAGGCACTCTTCGGTTCACAAGCATAAGTGATCAGTATTTTCTGTACATGGAGGCAAGAACAACAGCAAATAAAAAAATGGAGGAAGAAGAGGAAAATACAATGGAATTAAGAACAGAAGATTGACAATTTCACGGCTAGCTTTTTCTGGATTATATAATTCATTTCATTGCCCGCCTATTCGACAAATTATTACAGACTAAGAAGAAAAAGCCATCAACTTCACCCTATGAAAGAAAGTCTTTCTTCTAGAAATCGGACTCGGTGACTCTCCTCATCAAGGGTATTGTAGTTTAAGATTGCAGCAAATCTAGGCCTCAGATGATGTGACCCGTTCCTCCGCAGCGGGTTGTGCACTCATAGACTGTGAGGAAGAAGTATGAGCTGAATAATTATATTTTTGAACACCCTCTCTTGATTTTCCTTCCACCACTCCTCAGCCTGCTGCTCAGCAAATCTTCGTTTGCTGCTCCAACAGTAACAAATGAACTTCTTTTAGAGGAAAAAGCTCAAAGAGCAGAACTTTTTAGGTATACTTATCCGATGCACATAAATTGCGATTAAAATATATTTAGAAACTATATTCCGAATATGGATAAATAATTTTAAATTTCATATGCTGGATAAATAGAGAATATTTGAATAGATGATTGCAAAATAGAATACATGTTCCCTAAAAGAGAAGTGAGGAGGCATCTGTCTCCGTCACCTTTGAATGTGGGTTAATTGCGTTTAAGGAGGAGTATACCTGAACCGGACCTGCTTGAAAACTTTCGTACCATCTTGGAGCTGAACAAGAGTCACATAAACACCAGGCTCGAATTGCTCAGTCAGTTGTACCTCTCCATGGCCACCGTACCTTGGTGGAGAATTACCAGATGATCTTGAGCTTGTCTCAACACCGTGGGAAAGTGTAGCCTCCCTGGTAACAGCTAATCTATGTGGAGCATTGCCTTCAGTAGAATTTTGTAGTAGTTCTAATTCATCCCCGTGATTTTCCATCTTGGGTCATGGACATCAACAACTCCTTCATTGGCAAGGTTTGATCGATCATGTTCTGAATAATCCATTGCCGAGGATGCGGAAAATTGAGATCCACGGCTTCTGTTACTTTTTAGCAATGATTCTGCCTCAATTTGTAAGGCTTGAAATTTGTCTTCAACCTCAGGAGGCAGTTTTCCTGCCATTTCCTTCAGCTTCATAGTAAAGAAGCAGATAAGCGACATAATAGCAGAAGCCGGTTCTTCTCAAGCATAAAGAATATAAGGAACCCTCAGGTTGTTCGGTGTTGCTTCATTTGTTTAAGATAAAGAGAGAATTAGCCCACGAATAGCATTTCCCAGACAAATTTGAAAGTGACTGGAGTGAAAGTATTGTAGATGAAGGTTATATTCTCAAGACCCAAAAATAAAGGTCTGAATAAATCCTTAGGTGAACCCCATACCTGTCTTATGAGATGCTTTCTTACTGGGTATCAGAGTCTGGATATGGAAGCAGGTTTGAATTCTAATTCCTTAACATTTTCTCAGAGGTGGCTTTGAACCATAATGAGTCCAGAGACGACTCCTACAAAGGCTAGTTGGATTCAAATATCTCACATAAACCGACTCATTTTACATTTCTAGTGCTGATTGTGTACTAGAAAGAGCAACAAGAGTTTAACATTACCAAAGTATGATCCAGACATCCTACTTCATATGCCTTTGTAAACGTATTCTGGTGAAAATGCTTCATATTTTACTGGACCTACACCAAGATTACCAGAAGTAGTTGCAGAGGAGGCCAGAAACAGGTTCGAGTCAAACATTTTCCCCTTGTTCGATGTTCCCGAGATGAGAAATGAGAGAACTTGAAATACTAAAATTCACACAAACATGAATGCTAATCAAGTTATATTTGGCATTCCAATCTACAATTGAGTTATAAATTAAGCTTCTACGTTCGAGCAAGGGAGAGAGGGCATGTCAGTAGGCTGAAGGGTGGTTTGATGGGGCATGTGTAGACCAGCAGCCAGTAAATGTAGGGAGAGATTGATACGACAGAAATTGGTTGTACCAGGAAGTGAACCAGCTCTACCGGCCTGTCTAGAGCAGTTTATACTGGTTCCATCTGTATTAGTGCCTTAAACTCGAAAGGAATACATAAAAGCATCTACTCTCATTTCCATACAATATGTAGGCTCTCAGAAAATCACTCTATTGGGACTGAGTTTCAAAAGGCGTGCGCAAAATTGATTGTTAATTAACATGTAAAATTCCTCTGGCATTTTGCTTCAATTATGTGGTAAATCAGGAGCAGTTCTAATGGTGTTTAGTTCCTAATTCTGTGCCTTATTTTATGGTAGCAAGCCTATTCTTCAGTTTTATTCAAAGAATATATAATCATATGAAAGGTAATAATTCCAAAAGTAGAAAATTTAAACTATTCTTTTACTTTATTCATAAACCAACGCATGCATGTCAGATGTACATGTGTTTTAATTCTCAACCTACTTTTCTTTTCTTTAACCTTCTTTTGTTAATGATGCCAGACTTGTAATATGGAAATAAAATCTAGACTCGCTACTTGCTAGATGTGTCATCAAAAACTGGAATAAGCGTTATTTTTATAGTATTCTATTTTCATATTGTCACTTCTAATATTATTTCCAGAACATTCAGACCCAAGTTTATGGCTTATCACCAGGAACTGACCTGGACTCAATATTCAATCACATTCGGTATGCCACCAAGTGCAGGTATTTATATCCTGGACTTGTTGTTTCCACGTGGCTTACACTTGAACTAAATTTTCCCAGATGGAACTTTGCTATATACTCCAATAAATCCCTTCAATGTGCCCAAACAGTAAGAACAAACATGACAATGGTTCTGAAATAAAAATTAAAGAAAGAAGATAGTGGACAATGATCACAATAAGATCTTTATCAATTATGCAACAATAGGATCCGTATCAATTATGCTTCTAAATTTTCATACTGTAATAATCACATTTTGAATATATAATCTGAAAATTACTAAAGATAAAAGCATTGTTTCAAATCCCGGTGGGACATCCCATGGGATACCAGGATGGGGTACTATCTCAGGTGTCGGAATAGAACCGTCTTGCCATAGTCCTAAAATCCTGATCGGTGCATCCTAGAACATTCCCTATTCCAAGTGTCATGACAGGGTAGGATGACAGCCCATCCCATTCCACAGAAAAATGGGGACAGTCCCATCCTATTGGATTTAAGACCTTGGATAGAAGTGTATAAATAGTAGGACATAAAAATATCTTAATATTCTAGAACATGAATTTGTAAGTAAGAAAATAATAAGTTCTTGGTATCTTAAAAAGATCATCAGAAACCAGAACAAAGCAATTAGCTTGACAAAATGAAATGCAGGATACCTGCACTTGAAGAGAGTCAATAAACTCCATTGCAGCATTACACTTGGCAGACTCTTCTGCAGCCAGAGAATTAGCTCCTTTAGCCTTTTTTCTGATTTCTGCAGTGCTGCATCTTGAATTTCACATTTATGTTTCAAATTATCAACCTACAAAACGGGCATGTATTGATCAAAGTCTCTTATCATTTAACAAGGGAAAGAATGGCAACACAGCACAGAATAAAAATTAATAATGAAACAATTTAATGCATACCTGTGCTTGCAACTTTAAGACTTCCTGGTTCAATAGTTCATTAGTCCTTTTAGGCTGTCAATAATACTTTTAGAGAATAACGAAGTTGCAGAATGTGGACTTGGCTTCCGCGAGTATGGAGATGAGGGTATGACATTGCCGGTAGGTGTTGGTGTTGATGTAGCAATTGGTCTTAAAGCAGTCTGAAGTGCACTCAGAGAGCTAGGAAAGAATATCTTTCAGTTGTGACAGTGGTTGAACTTGGGAAGCTCGGGTTAGAGATGGAGTATCTGACTTCATTTCATTCTTGACTGATTTAACTTCAACAGATCTAACAGGTTCTGTAGTTGGTGACAAGAGAATCTTTGAAGTTCTGACTTCTCCCTGTCTAGCCTCTCCCTACTGTCAATGGAGCCACGGGAATTACATTCCTCTTCCTAACTGCAGATGAATTACTCGCTTCCGATGCTTTGAGCTTCGAATAGCATGAATCACATACTCGATGAGGTTTGCCTGGTGTTGGTGCCAGTGCAGCTTTCAGCACTTTCTTGGAACTACAAGCATGGCAATGTACCAGGCCACAATTATAACAATTGTGTCTCTTCTAGTAACCCAAATGCTTGTCGACACCCCGAGCAGACAGACTGATCCGCACCGGATACCCATTTGTGAATGCAAATGCATGCTGTGAAATTTGAACCACAAGAAATACTTTTCACATGCCTATCTTTCAGTGCTTCAACAAGAGTAGGAGTTTTCTGATCTTCAACATCTCCGTGTCCCAATCTTCCATTAGCACCTCTTCCCCATGTATACACTTCACTTCGTGAAGTCAGCACAGCAACATGATAGGCTCCGCATGAAATCTCTTCAACTAACTCACCAACCAATCTACCTTGCACCAGGCAAGGCAGTTTCCATCAGACTGCAGATTTCCCAGCTGGCCATAATTAGTACCACCCATTGTGAAAACACGTCCAGATGTGGTGAGGCCAACAGTAATAGTATGTCCACAGGCTAGCTGATGGAAGTTGTAGTCAATAAGTGATGAGACGCAGGTGGGATCAACCGTGACTCTTTGTCGCCATGACCCAAACGATTTTTATCTCCATCACCCCAGGTAAATAGCTTTCTAGAAATAGCATTTACACCCGTCTGTCCCATTACCTCGACAAGGGCTGCAGTATGCCATATTCCACATGCAACCTTGACAGTTTTCAATCCACTCAAAGATTCAACTTCCTTAGGGTTTGCAACACTTTTTCGATCACCATGGCCCAAAACACCAAATGTCCCATCACCAAATGTAAATAATTTTCCATTTGAAGTAACCAGTGCTGAATGCCATGTGCCGCATGCAACAGACAAGACTTGAAGTCCTTCTAGAGGGCCAGAAACTCTTTTAGGAATCCAGTGGCTGACATCGCTGCCTTGGCCAAGAAGTCCAGCATTATAGGCTCCATCCCCCCATGCAAACAAGTCACCAGAAGTAGATATAGCACAAGTATGGAACTCACCGCATGCAACATAGTCCACATTTGACACTGCCAAGGTTTCAACTAAACGAGGTCGACTCACATCTGTGTCAGTTCCATGTCCCAGCCGTCCACCAAATTCCTCACCCCAAGAAAATACCTCCCCTTGCCTTGTAACAAGAGCAGCATGTCTGAAACCGCAAGCAATCTGATGAACGTCCAAAACAACATTCGACTCTAAAGGTTTTGGAAGTAAGACATCTGTTCTTTGACAGAAGGAACTTGTACGCCCATCTGATAAGGTCCCATCACTCCATATTTCTCCCCAGACATAAACATCACCTAAGGATTCAATATCATCTGGTCCAGAACCTTGACTGGAGCAACTTGGTGCACTGGAAATACTAAGTCGACAACCATCTGCCGTATTTGTTCTTATATGCATTTTTGCACTGTCTGATCCCACATCTGATCTTGCTGAATTAAAACAAGGCGCAAAAGTGCAAGAACTTGTGTCAAAACTACAGGAAGAAACCTCTACTGTTGCACCAAAACGATGCGCATTCCGAACAGAATCTCCTCCATCCTAAGAATAAAAGATACATGAACTTATTTATGAACAATAAGATGAGTGCAATTTCAAACCTTAATAATTTAATAGCCAACACATACGAGGTTATAAACAAACGAAAGCAGGTAATAGCTTTCCCACAAATATGCACACAGATACAAATACATGCACATATAAGATACAGGTATTTTTCTTGCATGATCAAAATATATTAATAAGAAAAATGTCCAAGTCGTGGCCAATTCAGCATAAAAATAAGACAATATAATCAATGGTAAGTGAGATCAGGAGTACTTAAGTGTTTGGTTTAAAAGTTTATGGCTATGAGCAAGTTGAGAAGAAACAAAGTTTTAATATGCATCCCACACAATTTAAAAAGCTGATAAGAAATACCCAAAATATAGCTGTTTGCACATTGTAAATTCCAAATTAATCACCTAGAATATACATGAAGCATGTTCGCTGCATGTGGGAGAAAAAGACAAGCTTCAAAGGAAAGCTGTCAGATAAATCCAAGAATATGCCATGCTTCATATTCATGTTGGTCAGTCTTAAACAGACTGCATCATACAATGCCAGCTATGGCAATAAATTATAAATTGACAAGGAAAGATTCTCTGTAAATAGTAAAGATACAATTTAAAACTTTTATTTCTTCAGTTATTAGGTTTGGTCAAATAGATATGCTTTGAAAAGCACATCCAAACTAATCTTTCAGAATTCAGGCAAAAAATGTAATAACTTAATAGCGAATAACTCTATAAATATGCATAACACAACTTCATAAGAATACATAGAACTGAAAAACCACCAAAAGTTTACATTGAAGATAAAAAGGCAAAATGGAAATTTAAAAAACACTGTTACATATTAAAAGATATCAAGTTATCAATGCCCCTTATTTTGTAGCACTATAATGAATTGATGATTAAGCTAGAACTCATTTTCCTTCACATCATAAATCAAGCTTAATATGTCCAAGATGACAAAATATACTTGCAAGGCATTAAGAGAAAGAATAGCAAATACTTGATTATAAATCCTAGAATTATACTAAGTGTCTAGGTTTCCATGGTTTGAACACTGTCAAAACTTGTTGTGCAGTACTGCAGTGTATGGTTTTAATTGCATGTGGGGTGATCAAAGCACAATGCATAATATTTGAACCTTGCAGCAAATAAAGGGTTGTTTGAAGGTTATTATAACCCTTTATAACCGTAAGGCTACAATATCCATTAGTTACTATGAATTCAAAATAGCAATGCGCAATCTGCATTTGAAGAACCATGTTGCATAGCTTAGAAAAAGGATAACATAGCAAGATTATGGATTTTCTTGCTGGCAGAAACAGAGAGCTCATCATATATTTTTGATGTCTAATATTATTCGAAGTAATAACTTAAGGAAACTCCAAATCATCAAATTACACTCCAGACATAAACAAAGATCTAGGGTCTAATTAGTACAACCAGTCATTATTTGAAATGAAAATTTACCACCAAACAAACACTACGAATTATATGACTGCAAAATGGATTAGATGCAACTAATACTTAAGGAACATACATCAGAAAATGAAAATGAATCACCAGGTACATCAGTCCTAGTACGTCTGTGTTGGCCTCTAGAGATCAAAGCTTGGAGGCCTGTAAACCAGAGCTCAACTTCAGCTTGGTCTTTGCAAATCTGTACACAAGGAAATCTAAAAGTAAACATAATTCAAACATGGATTTCAGTTTCATGAGAAATAATTAACAGATATCATTTAAAAGGACAAAATTCTTTTGACGAACCAAATCTAGGGACCGTTCACCATTCTTGTAAATAAGAGAAAATGACAAATAGTCTTTCTCGGGCGTGCAAATCTCTTGAAAATGGCCTATAGAAAAGAAAATCAAGGAATAAACTTCCATCTATAACTGTAACTTGAACTTAGAATTATTGCATTATGCAGATTTGACTGCATTGTTTCAGAATAAATCCAATTAAAATATCATCCAGTTCTTGACATGCTGCAACTTACAGTTCTCTGTCCAGGAATGATTTTCAAGACGGAAGCTAACTTAACGCTCTTTCCTTTTATGCGAAAACCAAATCAGTGTTGTTCCATCCTGTGATGGTATCAAGAAAGCCAATTAACATAAACTCCTTAATGGAATCTAAACACATGCCCACTAATTATACTTGCAATTTAAATTCTAGAGAAATAATTCTGAAGTGCTATTTCTACTAATAGCTTTTTAATCATGATAAGAGCATCAAAATCTTGAACATCGTGTGAGATGGAAAATAATTTGGAAGATTCCAAACAATTTTGTAGCAATTGTATCACGTTACAGCTTAAGAAACCTAGCATTGGGACGATGCAAACAAAGCATATAGTACAGCAAAGTTATTTTCATGGCTATTCATGTTAATTTCTCACAAAGTACTCAAGAAAAGAATAAACAGAGCTCACCCTGAGGAATCATTTTTACATGCAGAGAAACTAAATTCCCAGAAATTGTAAACATGATGTCATACTTTTCCTGTTTCTTTAAATATTAACGAGACATCCTAGAATAAATATCAGCAAAGACCAACAACAATTAAAAAAAATTAATGATGCTGAAAACTAGCCAATCCTCAATGCTTGAACTCAATAATCTAAAGGGACAGAAAAAATTCTTGCAACATGAGGACGTAATAACAGACTATGATGCTTATCCAGTTCACAAACTTCACAATCTAAATGCATTGCTGGCTCTAAAAAAGGAATCAAAAGTTCGAGAATTCTTAGAGAAGATGTCTGAATCTTGTATGCTGTTAATATGGAGAGAGACTTGACCACCATGCTACACCTACATAAGCATCACAATCTGTAACTGGGATAATATTATCCATTCACCTCACAGCAACCACCAAGCTTCTTTGTGCCTTTAGATCCCAATAAAAAAGGATGGGTGCAATGTTGAACATACTGGTTGATATTAAAGAAAGATCAAGGGGAAAAAGGATCCTTCCTCAAGGATGCTTGCATCTCATCTATTACTCACAATAGATCTTATTGCTTTCACAATCAAGGAAGCCGGAACCGGAATCAGTATCTGTGCTGGCCGGCTGGGGGTATGAGCCGATACGGGTCTGTACTGGACCGGATCGGCGCGAACCGACATAGAGGAGAAGAAGAGAACCGGGGAGGAGGAAAAGAGAGAAAGAGAGAGAGATAAAAAGAGAGGGAGGAAAGAAGGAAAAGAGGGAGGGAAAGTAGCTAGAGGGCCACCGGTTGGTCGCTGTGGCCACTGGACAGCGTAGTCGACATCCGTGGAGCTGCGAGCGTGAAATAGGGGCATGCCCCTATTTCATATTTTTTTTAAAAAAAAAATGGGATTACGTTGAAGCTGGAAATGGGTTTGCCGACTTCACTTCAAGTTTTTTTTTTTAAAAAAAACAAGGATTATGTTGAAGCTGGAAATGGGAGTGAAGCCGGCAAACCCATTGCTGGCTTCAACATAATCCCGATTATTGAAAAAAAAAACCATTAAGTGAAGCCGGCAAACCCGTTGCCGGCTTCAACGTAATCCCGATTAAAAAAAAAATCCTGTGCAATAGGAGCACACCTCTTTTTCATGCTTGTGGCACCGCAGGCATTGATTACGCCATCTAGCAGCCATCGATGATCATCCGATGGCCATCGATGATCATCCGACATCCTCCGATGGCCCTCCATTGGCTGCATGTTCCTCCGATACCATCGCTTCCCTCTCTCTCTTTTCTCTCGTTTAAATGCCCTATCGGGCGATACCGAGTTGCAGAGGCCTCCGCGGCTTTTCGATGGCCTTGGCGGGCCACTGTTGGCCTCCAGCGGTGTCATCCCATCTTTTCCTCCCTCCTCTCTCTCTTCCTCTCTTTCCCTCTCCCTCGTCGGGTGTTTTGATTTATCCATCCGAACCATCCCTGTTTGCCGTTGAAACGGTTCGAAACGTCCGAAACCATCCAGTTCGGGATGGTTCGGCGAATGATGTTCACAATCCTAGAGATCATTACAACATATTAATCAAGATTCATCATCTCAAAGTCGGACCCCATACCACTGCCATACTATTACAGTATTGGTATGACTGGTACCAGGCTAGTTCGGTGTATCGAGTATTATTATGCCCTCCATACCATATACCGATACAGTATAGTACCGGTGCTGACCGGTGCAACAAACCTTAATTTTTAATAGATTTGCTAAAACAATAGAAAAAAAAGATGTTCTAGTCGAAAGAGACATGCAATGTTTGCAGTCAAGTAAAACTTCATTGATCTAATACTGTATTGTAGCTACAAACCTGCCATAGCAGTATACAAACATAATTCACAGCTCCAAGAAGTGCCACTACAAGCCCAGCCATGCATCACCAGAGCCGGCCCTGGGGCGGGTCGAACTGGGCAACCACCCCAGGCTCTACTTTTTTGATTACCAAATAAATGATCCCAAACATCTTTTTTTTTTGGTAAGCCAAACGTCTTTCTGATTCCCGAATAAATGATCCCAAACATCTTTCTGATCCCCTGGCCTTCTCTCTCGCTTGCTTTCGATAGAGCCTTCGAATTCCTGCGGCGATTGCGGTGCCGTGACGTCGGAGGAAAGCTTCGGATCTCATCTCGATTTAAAGGCCTTAATCTTCTAAGTTTTCCTCACAAATCATCATCAAAAATCCCTTGATTTCTCCCTATTCATTGATGGTTCTTCCTTGCTTTGGGCACCAAAAATCAGATCAAAATTTCATCAAAAAGCCAGGTAAATCTTTTCAATCCTCCTCCTTCAATTTGCTATGGATTTTTAAGCTTAAGTTTTTGCCGATTTACTGTCAGAAAATCCTTAAAATCTTAGTTGAGCAAGTTCTCCTATTTTTCTATTTTATTTTTTGATCTTTTAGGCACCGTTGGGCCGCCGCAGGTCACCGAAGCCTGTGGTTGTCGTCGTCGGGGACCGCCCTTCAATTGTAGGCGACATTAGCCAGGGAGGAGGATATCCCTTGCCTCAGGAATGAGGGGACAAGAGTCTCCTATTCCGTTAAAGAAAGAGAGGATGCGAGTCCTCTGTTTACCATGGAAGAAGAAGAAGAAGAAAAAGAAAGAAAGAAAGAAGGAAAAAGAGAAGAAAAAGAAAAAAAAAAGAAAAAGAAGAGAAGGCCCCATTTTTTCAATGATAATTAATGTTTAAAGTATGTTAATTTTTAATAGAGAAGGCCCCATTTTTTCATTTGGCCCCAGGTCTAAAAAATGTCAGGACCGGCCCTGTGCATCACCATTATATTTATTCTATTAGGGCATCCAATCATAAGTGGATAGAAGATCAAACTGACCCTAATGACCATAATAAATATTCTGCAGGATAAAAGACTAAAATGTTTGCATTATTGATCAAGAAAAGATAAAGTGATTTAGGCTGTGCCAAGTCCATAGTACAAGGGTCAACTATAGAGTATATCTTCCCTGAGATGAAAATACTTAAAAAGACAAGAGAGGCCTTCCATTATAATAGTGAAAAGATACAAGCAAAGTGGATAGCCTGGCTGAGACCCACCAGGAAGCAATAACCTTTCTTTCACCAGGAAATCTATTGGTACATTAATTTAATGGAGGTTTTTGTCCATTGAGTCCACTTGTCATTGGGAACTCTTTGCTGAAACAGAAGAATGAGAAAGCTCCATGCACATAATTTTAGATCCACAAGCCTTTCCAACGTCGGAGTCAAACAAACTAGTACTATCAACAGTATCCTTTATTTAGCTAGAACTTCTGAAGCAGTTTACAAGATTCACAAATGTAAATTCTACTGTGACAATCTGTATGCCAAAAGTTTTGTAGTAAATTTGTGAACAAAGATGCAGAATGCTATAACCTTGTCTTTCCACTATGCCTCCTAAGGATCAACTGAATCATTATTTACCCAAAGCAGTTTTTCCAACAAAATCATAGATACTTCTTTTGATATATATATATATATATATAT
>KE504765.1:1176718-1189563 GCA_000441515.1 Elaeis oleifera | reverse complement strand
TATATATATATATATATATATATATATATATATATATATATATATATATATATATATATTGGGATCTATATTTTGAGTTAGACATTCATGTGATTTAGTAATATCCCTTATGAACCAACCACTCAAAATAATCAGTGTAAGGAATACAAAGGTGTACTGAAATGATTTCTGAAACATTCAGCAATAAATTTCCAATCAACAAGTTTGGTATTCCAATCCTAGATTCTCTTAATTGTGCTCTTTGACATTCTGTAAGTCAATTTCTTAATTAGGGATAGCAATCCTTAACTATTTTAACCTATTCAACTCATTTGAACCTATTGTAGATCGGGTTAGACTACCCGTTTAATAAAATGGTAAGTTTGGATCTGGATTTTTGAACCATAAATAAACAGGTCAGGTTTGGATTGATAGATTTTTGATCTATCTTGTATCTGACCTGACCTAATTGTCACCCCTATACTTAATCTAGTATATATGCAGACCTAATTTGCTTGTAACCTAGTTGGCATGCTGACCTAATGTCATTGTAAAGTTGAACCTCATCCTGTCTTGAACTAAGAGATACATATGTAGGATCATCAATAAGATGCAAGGAAGATGTAACTTGAGACTTGGTCGATCGCTAAAAGTTTTCTTCACTCCAAAATTATAAGAAATGTGAGAAACACCTTGAATCCTTATTTTCTCTTTCATAAAGAGTTTCCTTTTTTCTCTACAGCTACTTTTCTCCTTTAAACTAAAAGATGGGGGACGCTGTCAAAGTTCATAGGAAGAGTGAAGCTCCAAGTTTTTTGCAAGCCATTGGTAAAGGACCGAGGCCCGGAAAGGTCACAACAAGGAGAGAAGGTATGATTTTCAATTCAATGATTGCTGAAATGCGTCACCAACCTTCTGCAGCAATAACCAGAAGCTCTCATGGAAAGGTCCCAAACCACTTAAGCTTTGATACCATCATAACTAGGGAAATGCGGAAATTACATATCTCATTAGTGCGACACGTGTGCATAAGGTATGCTCATTTTCATGGTGAGCGTAAGTGGCAAAGATGAACAGAAAACTAACTATAATGTTGAAGACCAGATACACAGAATAACAGAAAAGATATATGTTATGGCACATCTAAAAGATTAATTTCAAAATATGAATTTATCGAGAGCATTTAAGGCAATGGATCAAGTTCCAGTAAATGAACTGCACATATTCCAGTAAATGAATTTATCGAGAGCATTCATGGGGTTATCTAGCGGCTAGATTAAACCAAGAAAGTCAAAAATATATATATATATATAGAGGTGATCTTCATAGTCCCAATTTTTTAAAAAAGGAAAACTGGAATATATGCCATATATTTGAAAAGGCATGACCACTTAAATCATATTACTCTAAAACCCTGAAGAAAATTATAACTCACACTGGATAGTCTGAATTGACGAACTTTGGGCTTTCCTTTCCGACTATACTTGATTAATTGGCTACCTTTCTTTAAAGCAATAACGGCCTTCAAAATAAAGGAAAATAGAGTAAGAATTAAAGATCCAAATCATCCATAAACCGTGACAATTGACTTCTAACAATTACAAAAAAATGAGCAAACCATTTGGCACCAACAAAATAAACAAGTTCAAGTTTACAAAAAGGCGCATGCAAAGCTTCCCAAGAAAAATAAAAAAATGGAAAATATGCTGATGATCATGCAAGTGCGATAGAGAACATCAATATAACTTTTCAGAAGAATTTGGCTAGACACATAGCAAGGTTGTGAGGGGAGGTCATAGTGTGTTTGAACTTGAAAACTAATGAAACCTCTCCGTTATATAATACTCCACTCCTTCTACATGTTATGTTAGAAAGGGATAAAGAAAGAGAGAACATCTAGCAGAAGTTGGTGAGTTCAGCAATTTATGAAGCACCACACCTAACAGATAACCTACATCATTCCATAGCTTGACATTTTGCCACAACGCTTCCTTAAAAGCCAGCTGATGAAACCACAGACCAACCTGTACATAGTTATATTGGAAAAATAACTTGACGGTAAGCATCTGAAGGACACCACAATTTTAATATTTCATCGATGTTCATCGTACTGCCCCGTACCATACCGTACTGATATCATATCAATATGCCAAACCATCTCGTACCAATATAGTCATATTGTACCGTAGTGCATACCGACATTATAGTGAAATTTCATCGGTATGGGGTCCGGTATTGAGAAGACGAATCTTGATTTCAACTATGGATCAGTTTGCCAACTTTGCCTCCATCTCATCATCGTTATTATTACAAGCTAACATGCAAGCCAACTTGCAACTGCACTACTTTTGGTTTAGTCTATATAAGGTAGATATTCTTTTAACATTCAAAGATGACAATTTCATTTCAACAAACATTAGTTCCTAAGGCATACAAAAGGTAAGTGCTGCTTGGACGTAAAAAAGCCTTAAGCATGTATGCAACTCATGCAAAATGTTCACATGAAATAATAACATAAATTAGGTAAGATGCTTTTATGGTAAATTCTACGACTTCAAATATATGATATATTAAGAAGTAATCTACGAGCTTGGATGGTACAATGGATGAAAACACAAATCAGAAGAACATGCACTTGTGTCATGAATATCAGCTCGAACCATAGTTTACTGCACCAATGTACTGCAATACAAGCCAATTAATACCGCTCACACATGACTAGTACCTTCTATATTGTGCATGCATCGTACAAGAGCACACAATTTTCATGGATTCCAGTTTCTTGGTCCATACTTGCTTTTATTTAACTTTGAAGGTCAGCACTCAGCACATAACGTTCATTCCTCTCCTGGTCTATAACCTATTTTCTTTGGTCCATAACAGACCCTGCATTGGGTCTTGTACCCACATGCGGCATGGAGTTACCACATGGACATCATCATTGTCAGCCAACTTGCAATGATCATTGTCAATACCATCATGCATTTGATTGCCAAATCGGCGAATCACAAACTAGAAAGATGCAAACATACACCAAAGAAACAAACAATTCAAAGCGTGCACGGAGACGGAGAGACCTGCTCGAGATCACGATCAGGATTCCCATAATTAGGTAGATCGGCCATTCCATCTGAGAGAGCTCTTGGGTGGGGCCCACTGGAAAGCATCAGGCAAGCGGGCAGAGAGTCCGGCAACCCCGTCTCCATGGATCATGAGGACAATGATGATGAGGATGATCACAAGGATGACGATAATGATGATGATGCGCCTCCCTATGCCAAGGCCTATCATCAATTCTCCAATGACGATCAGATCCGAACCTGATGAATCCGAATTCCGAGCGAGTCATCATTCTTTCACCTCAAATCTCAACCTGATTTAAACAAGAAGAAGAAGAAGAAGAAGAAAGAAGTAACGGATGCACTCACGAGGAGGTATGGATCCGGGAAGCCCCACTTGTACGCATTCGAGTTTGAATGCTTCTTCTCAGAAACGAACGGAGCCGTATCTGCGCTCTGACAAAATCGCAAACAGAAGGGAGGAGGAAATTTATATTTACGAGACAAGGAAAGAATTATTACGACGGGAAACAACAATAAATTCATGGCTTGTTATTTGGATAGCGTTTTCCTTTCAGTCGCGGGAAAGTTGGCGCAGCTGCGCTTCGTCGCCTGACACGTTTAAAGCATCGAGGGATGGGGGCCGATCCCATGCAAAGCGGGATGCAGGAGACACAGCTACTATGATTTCATGTCCTGCAAACGGTTTCTCAAATGGCATATGATACGAGGTAAACAGCCCAAGTGCACGAAACTGTGATCTATCACACACGATACAACCAAGCATACGTCGTCCATGCAATACCGCCCAACGGACACGTCAATGGCATACAACAGTATGAACGTGGCAGTGCCTGACTCCATCACATACAGGATGTTAAGAAATTCCCCGTAGGACATTAGATTCCACTCCATGTCAGATACTGCTTGAGGACCAAATAAGCAAGCATTGCAAAACAACCAGGTAATTCGTGCGTTACTAAATCACTTTTCCTCAAGTAAATGATTGCTATAGCCATAATCCTGCGTTCTGGTTATTTGGTGTCAGCCTAATTCACATCTATCATGGACAACCCTACTGCTCTAATGCTGCCACAAGTTCTCTTTTAATCCTTCAACACAGCTTTCACCCATCTCATATTCAGATCGAATCCAACTCTTCTGTTCTACCCAGACTTAAATATGAGGCAGACAACCAACATTCCTCGTTGTCCAACAGGACTGACATCACATTCCTCCACAACAGGGCCAATCTATTTGAGAATGGAATGATCTACTGCCTCTAATCATACAGGGTAAATACTCATCCAGATTTAAACATAATTTTATGACAACTCAAGGGCTAACAGGAAGCAAATGACAAGAAGCTTAAAAAGGTACAGATGTTTGTTTTATGTGGGGTTTCAGAATGACAGGTTCAATAAATAAATTTTGTTGCTTTCTGACTGATGTTGGATTCGCTTTCTGCTCTTCCCAAGTAGCATGAAGCTCGATGAAGACAAGTTCCATGACAGCTTCATGATAACCGCAGCTTGCACAATTATTGCGAGGGGTCTTATGATCACTTACGCATGCAAGAATTACCAACAAGACATCACCTGTCATCAAAAGATTAGTGCAGCAGAGTTTGCCAGCTACAGAAATAGCCACTTCAACACTCAACCACAATATTTCCATGCAATGAAAGGCCAAACAATTGCACCTGAATGAGATCAAACTCAGCTACAGCATATAAGAGTACAGCCTAAACTCAAAAAACAGGCAGCCACCTAGGAAGGTGCCTTTTCTATACATAAGAACAGACATGGGACTAAGAATAGCTCCCAATTTTGACAACATGCTAAGCTTCAATGGCCTGCAGAACACCTGACAATAGCTATCATCGGTAGTATGATGCCATGATGTAGAGCAAGATGGATGTTGCTGTCGTAACAAACAGCTCCTGTTGAGCCAAACAAATACCATCAGGGCAACTGAGTTATATGAGCACTAAATGCATATGAATATAGCAGAATTGAGCATGAAGTTCTGCATATTGAGGATCATATACTATGTTTATGATTACTTACACTTGATAATAATCATGATAATGATCATTAGGGTTTAGGACTTCTATGATGATTTAAGAGTCTCCAATCAGATTTCATGATACATAGATACCTTGGTCTCCTTTTAGTTGTATTTTGGACCACCGAACTCATATGCTTGCTTTCATGTCTTGATTTTTAAGCTTGGAGAATCGATATTTCATCACTGAACACTAGCTCGTGGTTTAATAACTTTATGTAGTACGATAGTTCATCCTTGGTAGTAGTACCATAATAGTTATTTCATAGTAGCTTATTATCTTATTATATTCGACATTTTGATATTCCTCATGCCATGTCTTTGCTTATTCTATTTGTATTTATGCTTATAAATTGATAATTCATTATTTGATGTTTCTATGCTCATTCATTTATTATTATATATGTATGCTAATATTTTTGTGCCTCACTTCATCCAGGCACAGACCTTGCATTGTGCATTGTGCCTTGCGCTTAGGCTCCAAGAATCCATGGTGCCTTGAGCCTTCGACAATGCAGTTTCTACCATCTAGTCCAACTATCAATTTTACCTAATAAGAATTTGCAGGTTTCACATCCCTTTCACAAAATTCACCTTTCAGACGGTATAACTTTCCATGAGAATTTTGCCACCTTAATTTGTCTCTTATATTAAATATTCTTCTCTTCCTGATGCTAGTGAACACATGCATTTTGCAAGACAAAGGTCTGTGGTTAAGCGTCTCCTAGCATTACCTCAGGATCTCTACTTGCCATCCTTTCGTCCATCTTTAGGACAAATAATCTACAGATACACATATTATCCAATATTGGAAGACAAATTAATTATCTTGCTTAGACTTGTTATTGCTGTATCATAAGATATGGGAAACTCAAAATGATAAAACTTCCCATTATCTTCATCTTCTTAAGTCCAATCCATCACTTTCCCTCTACCACTCCTTGCTATCGAAATCATCAATTCTTTACCCTCTAGAAATCCATGCACTGATCCATCCATCACTTTTCTAAAAATGTTTGCATCTGCATGCGTAAGCAGTGTGTGCATGCACTTGTGCAATGTCTATCTATCTGTCCACTTATGATGATTAAGTAGATAGCATCCTGCATATCATATCATATTCTTGTCTGAATTTGGAGCACGACCTGATCCAATCCATAGACAGGCCTAATCCTAGTAGCTGTACATCAGGCATATTTGATCTGGTAAAACTATGTGCATATATGCAATAAAAGAATACCTAGGCCCTGTTTGATATTGCTTTGTTTTCTGTTTCTGTTTTTTAAAACCCAAGAAGAAAATCAACTAGACTGCATAACTTGTAAGACAATACCACTTTGTTTTCTAAATTTGTTTGTAAAGTCTTTAGCTCTTTTGGTGGCAATAATTTATTGCTTTCAAAAGAGTGAAATAAAAGCAAAGAATAGCAGAAGTTTTGTGGAAATTATATCTCCAACATCAATCTTCATGTGGTATTTCACAGATTCATAGAGAACCTAAATCACAGAAAATAGTGATACAAAACAGGCCCTCAAGCAATTACCTGGTTATTGTAAAGAAAGACAGGAATGTAATGACCTAGAAACTCGATCAGGTTAAGTAGTCCAGTAAAACCCTGCAACACCATCAGTGGATCAAATCAAATAAGATGAATGAAAACCAAACTAGAAAAAGGAAACCAATGAGTTTGAATTTATTTTCTTGGAATGTAATTAAGCATCAATATACAAAAAAGCAACTAAATATTTGTCATTCACATACCAAAGATGAAACAGCTATGCACCCAAAAACCAGTGAAAGAGATCGAAGTAGTCGCTTTCCCATACGTAATGCCCTACCTTCATCCTCACCATCCTCCTGCAGCATAGAGCCATTTATGCTGGTAAATTCAATTGCAATTAGCTTAATTGTATAACCATAAACTTTCTATTTTCTAGGTGCATATAAAAAGAAAGTAAAAGTTTAGTACTAACCAACAAATAACTGTTGTTATATAAACTTATACTGCATATACCGGCAAATCAGGGGGATAAATTTGTTTAACCAACTGATGGTAATCCATAGATGATAAGTTCTTCAATCTTGTGACTCTCAGTCTAATGTGTATCAATCAACAGCTTATGATGGACAAAAACAGAAGTCCTTAACAGGGACATCCTCAAGCTAATGTATATTGATAAATGACTCATCAAAAACAAATCAAAGCTCTAACAGGTCCCACATTACAAGTTTGGTATCACTCACAGTAAAAGTTGGAGATACTGCTGGCTCCAAAGATTTCAATTTCTCAAATATTCGGTAGAAAAAAATGAAAGCTAGAAACTGCAGAGGCTTCCATTCAGCACTGCGTTTGATAAAAATCCAAATTGTCTGCAGAATGCATAGAGATGAATAAATTGTTAGTTAACAGATATGTACCATATTTTGCTCATATCACACGAAAAAATGATCTACAACATATTCTACCAATTAAAAAAATATGAACCTAAAATCATTATCTATAGATGAAAATATTTTAGGCTCTACAGCTGCTTGGTCATTCACATGAAGTTATATTTATAAATGTCTTCATCTGCAGACCATTAGATGAACTATTGATGAAGTGCCAGTTGAATTTCATGGTAAAAGATGAAGTCTTGATCCCATCATGTGAAAGAAGTGAAAGGATTTATACTGCAAACTCACTTTAATACATAAAAGTTAGAAACAAAGCAACACTAAACTGTATTACCGAAGATAAACATGATCACAATAGCAATTGACATGCAGTAAATGAAGAATTGGTAGCTGGTTCATGGTTGAAATCAAAGAACATGACACGATGCCCACTACTAAGCTTCCCAAGAACAGGTTGAACTTATTATATTAGACCCAAAAGAACCAGATTCAATGGAGTTGCAGGGTAAAATATAACTCAGTTAGTCAGATTTCTACAGGTAGCATTGGTAGATATAGGTTTCAAAAAGAGAAGAAAGTGTAACAAAAATAGAGATGTGTGAAGAAGTAATTGCATGAAATTATTTGATTATCCCCTGATAATGACAAACTTGAGAAAAGAGTACTCTTTCCTCTGGCAGCTGTCCAAAAGCAATGCCCAGTAAAATAAACTCAATGGCACTACAAAGCAATCTATGTCCAATGATGCTGAATAAATGTAACTAAATAGATCCAAAAAGCTGTCTATGTACATCCATACAAGTGTTTGGAAGGCATGATGGAACAAATAGCAATAAAAGGATATGATGAAGACATGATTTTTAAGACATGATATAAAATCGTAAACATATTTCCACTGTAAACATAGTAGTTTCTTCATCTGTTTTCTTCATCTGACTGAAGATTCCTGAATCATTTTTTTCAACTGCTAGCATGCTTGATGCAACCACTGAAATTTGATTATAACGCAAAATGGAAAATCAGCCATCGCGAGAAAGAAATTTAGATTGCCAAAAACAAAGAAAAGGATTCACATTCACTTGTACAAAACATATTAAATATATTATATAGAAGTGTGTTATAACTTATATATGAAAGATAACAGTTGTAGGCTGTTATTTTGATATTTTAATTTCATATCAGCTCTCAATGTGCAAATCTTGCAAAATTGACCATAAAGAAAAACATATTTATGTATTTTTGCAGGGACAAAGTGTGTCATGCAACCCAGTCCTAGGTGCTGGTATTGATCTGGCACAGGCCAATGATGAAATGAAACAGTAATAACTGCTAACCCTCATCTTTATGAGTAAAACATCAGTGAAAGCCAATGAACAATAACATTCAATTATTATACAATTGATAATCTTATCCAGAAAAAAAATTAAACAGTATATAACTAAAAATCCTATTTGTACAAATTCAGAAAATCTTACAAATACTGCAGATATTGCCATATTTATGCGCATGTCTTTTACACTAGACCTGGAATACCTGCATACCAATGATACCAATCATATATGTATGAAACTGTTCAGGCATAAAAGGGGGCAACTTCAATTTTCTTAGGAGAACTAACAAACTAAAAGCATAAGCATGTAGGAGTACAATAGACCACTAATACCCAGAACATGAATTTTTCAGATTGCAAGAATGCCACCATGTATAAGAACTAGTAATCATAATAGATTAAATTACTCCTTGCAATCTCTTTGGAAGAAGATAATCACACATTATATTAATATATACCATATATAAACATGACAGTTTTGAAAGCAGGGAATATTCCTTCTTGATTCCATCTACTATTTATTCCAAGAATACCCCTATTGTTTACCTTACAGAATACATTAATTATCCTCTAATTCCCTCCCATGACAAGCACTCTCTCTCCTTTTCCAATAAAATCGCTCCCAAACAGACTGGACCGCTAAATATATTGGACTCTAGCGCTTTCACTTCTCACTTCAATTCAACGTGCATTGCACGTGCCTAGTTGCCAGTATATACACAGACATGTGTACACATATTTTGGTATTGTTAGTACTTGTGATTATAAGATACAACAACTCTTAGCCCTGTTGCTTAGCTTCATTGTTTTGAGGATGCTCATAAGGAGAAATAAATTATCCAAGCCTTAAGGTTATCAAAGAATAAAAAAAAATAAGTGACATAGAGCGAGAGAAAATGAAGAAGTTTCTTTCTGTTGAGAGAGCATTAAAAGAAAGATGTAATCACCAATATGAAGTGTAGAGTTGACTGGTTCTTGAACTTCTCCTATGCTTAAGCAAACTATATATATGTGTGTGTGTGTGTGTGACAGTTCTGAAATCAGAAAATATTCTTTCTTGATTCCGACTGTCAATTTTATAGCAAAAATAACCTCCTACCTATCCTAAAAATTATGATAATGATCCCACTAACTTTCTAACTCACATACGGCTTTTCCCTTGTTTTCCAACCAAATCGACCCCTTTCATAAACTCTGAACGGATTAGACTCCATCTCTTTGACTCTCATATAGATTGGATTCTTTATTCGACTTCTAAACAGATTGAACTTTATCACATTCTCTTCTCTTTTCCCTCCAATGTGCATTGCACATGCCCGCTTGATAGTAGTTTATGATAAGAAAGTTAGGATGTAGAAGAACCTACGGTAAGACTGTGACTATGATAATTGTAAACTCAAGGGTTTCATCCAAACCAGTTTACCCAGCTTTAAGAATAGTTTGTACTTTGTAGTCAACTATTTCTATCGAAAACATAGTTCCAACAGAAACAGGATCTTTAAATCTTTTTCTAACATCTAGACATCCAGCTCTCTCCTCCCAAACTGCTCAAACCAGAGAGCCAGGTCCCAAGTACCATCTTATTTTCTGTAGTAGCAAAACTAGAACCTCTTCATTGGTTCTCTGCTACTTCATTTCCACTGAGGGCTCTCTGAATGTAACTTGATTCTATGTTCATACCTTTTTTCACACATCAAGCTCAACATCTTCATTGATATTATGTTTATCATGTGACTGCCATAATGCCCAGAATTCTGATTTGTAAGGGAAGCATATACACATTATTGAAGTAATGTCAAGAATGATGACAACAACAATAGAACTCTTCTGATCCAATGAAATAAGAGAAGGCTAACTTTCTAAACCTAATTAGAGTTCATATCAAGCAATTCAGCATTTTAGCACACTCAAACAACTTTATTAAGTGTTCCATTTCACATATATATAGGTTTGTTCATTTTTTTGGATGAAGATTTCTTTGTTTTATTAATCATCATAATTATTAGTTTTAGCTTTTAGAGAGGGGAAAGAAAATGCAGTAACTTTATTTCAAGATATATTACATATGAATAACTTTAAACTGCTAGGGGATTCAAGAAATATCCTGTGTGCATCGCAAATCTAGACAAAGACATCACAGTTTTAAAAGTTGAAATGTCTAATCAATTTAACTCATTATAAATTGAATAGAACGATCACTATGGAATAGCCAGATTTATAGTGAAGAACATTGACTAAAGCAAAATGCCCATTAATCAGTTTTTAAATCAGCTTATCTTTGCGCCAAAACTTCAATTTGGTTGCACTAAAGAATGACAGGAGCAATTTTCAGATCCTCCGGAAATAAAGCTAGCATTTGAGATTGTCATGCCATATGCTGAGGAAGATGCATTACATAAAACATCTTATTTGCAACTTATTATTGACTAAGGTAACAACTTCCCTAACTCTTAATTCTAATCATGATTATCATGATTGCAGCTCACATCTAGAAAATGCCTCTCATGTTTCAGACTCTTTTATGCACATCGTTATTATCAATTACTCTTCTAGTCATTACATTTCGAAACAACATCAATTTTTTTGTAAAAGCAATAATTTCTTAATTAGATCTTTTTCTTTGGTCAGATTAAATAGTTGAATGAAAAAAGAAGTGTTTTTAAAAGCACTTCTTTTTCATTTCGAAATTATTATGAATATCAGTTGAGTCAGCATTTGGATTACCGGAGATCATATGATTAGTTTGGGGATTACCTTTTAACCATAGGCATTCTTTGTGGAGCGGTATGGGCTAATGAAGCATGTGAATTGGTTCATTAATGAGAGTGCAAGATACAAGCTGAAATCAAGAGATTTAGAATTCTGAAAGAATGATAGCCAGGATTCCAAAGAATATTTGCTAATATGCAATTAATATGGGGAATATTTGAGTGAATTCTCTGAAAGAAATGAAAGACCAAATCTATCTGCTCCATATATCTCTCTTTAGCATAATCTACATTACAAACAAAAAAATTATGAGCAGAACTCCTACAAAAGAATAAATCATCAAGATTTGTATTCATCAATCATTTTTACAACTTAGCAGGTAAACAATGAATTGCAACTGATTATTAATTTATAAATTAGCTCATTATGCAGCAAATATCATCAGTGTAGAACGGATATAGATGAAATAATCAGAATGAGACCATAGCATTTAAATAATTTATCTACCTCTTTAACACTCGGAATGAGTAAATAAGAAATTTTCTAATGTTACACATAAAGAAAAGAATACCTAGGTCCCCATGGAACAATAGGTTGCTTATCAGCATACTTAATATCCTTTGACACCTGCATAATAGAATACCTATTAAACATATATGTGGGGGAAATTGTAAACATAGGCAATTAAACAATTGCCATATCCCTGTCAATTTATTAACAATTGCTAAAGAAAATATCAAAAGTTGAAAAAGGAACTTCTAAGTACAGGATATCATACATCTCTTAACAATAACTTATATAAATTGACATCCACCACAAACACACATGCATGCATACATACCTACATACAAACATACATATGTATATGTATATGTACATATACATCCGTACGTACGTACGTACGTACATACGTATGTACGTACATACGTACATACGTATGTGTGTGTGTATATATATATATATGTATGTATGTATATGTATGTATGTATGTATGTATACATACATATACATATACATATAAATATACATATACATATACATACATACATGCATGCATACATACATACATACATAGACACACACATATACATATACATAAACATATACATATACATATACATATACATATACATATACATATATATATACACACACACACACACATATGCATATACATATACATATACATATATATGTATGTATATATACATATGTATGTATACATATACATATGTATGTATGTAAATATACATATGTATGTATACATATACATATGTATGTATACATATACATATGTATGTATA
>KE504765.1:1156014-1166762 GCA_000441515.1 Elaeis oleifera | reverse complement strand
GTCCTGAGGGTTTACGTCGCCAGCGAGACCAGCGACAAACCGCTAGAGAGACCAGCGGTTCCGAAGGACTTTGCTGCCAGATAATTCGCAGCTCACCACAAGAAGATACGTGGTGTTATGACCCTGCCACAGAGAAAATGTGGTCATAGCTCATGATTGACGAAAAAAACTTAAGAATGAAAGAAATTGAAATCTCGAAAGAAACTTGAATTTTTGAAAAAGAATGAATTTGACATGAATTATGTTGTATAATTGAAAATTGATTTCGAATTGATGAACTCTATATGCTTATTTTCTATAAATAATTATTTACTTAAATACCTGATGAAATCCGTTGAAAAGTGATCATTGCTTACTGGGTTGTCTAGCTCATTATCTCCTATTTTACTGTTTTTACAGATGTTGAGGAATTAAGATGATACAAGATATGAATGGAAGAGTGATCAGAAGCAGAATCTCCATACTTTTATTTAAGTTGAAAGTTTTATTGAATTTGATATAAAGCCTACGAATCATTGTTGAATTTATTGAGATATTAAAGAAGAAATTTAGATCGTTATGTTTTGGATTTAAATTATCGACTAATTATTCCGCTGTTGTTTTAAGATAGCATGATAAGATGCCTTGCATGCTTATGGGAAGAGTTTTTTATGAGTATGCGGTGGTTGCCATGACCTTCGATTCACAATCTCGGATCGAAAGCGTGACACACTCTAAATAAATTTATAAGAGACTTACTTGAAAATATCACTACTTGAGAAACGCCAAAATGCCATAGGCATGTAATGAGGAGTCAAGCCCAATAATTGAGCTTCAAAAATCACATTGACTATAGATTATGTTGTTGACAAAGCCCAAAGAATGATGTCAACCAAGCGTGAAAGCACGGAGCCCCTTGCACAAGCTTCTAGCCGGCCATAACTAAAGGGCTGGCATGCCTGGCGACATCAAATCTAAACTATAGAAGTCCCAGCAATTTCTTTTGGAGAAATTATTCATCTACGGATCTATTACATGGATTAGCATGCGTACACTATATACTTCAAGTTTGCATCTGGAAGATACCATTATTTTTAATAAATGGAGTAATTGAACACGGAGCTAACCTCTTTCCATATAAAAGCCCAAAATTTTAACGTGATTCGGATGATTATCAAAACAACAGAAGCAGCAACCAATGATGACGATAAAACTATAAATATACAATTTAAACTAGTTATATTTCAAAAAACTAGAAACAGTGGATCTTGCAAACCCATGCACAAGTACACATAAGCTAGCATCATACATTTAATGTATAGGGACAGAAACTCGTATTATACTATACAATATGATCATCCCCACCTCTTCTTCGAAAAACTAAGCAAAGATATATAAAGAGAAACACACGCACACCCACATCATCTTCCACATTCTATATTTAACGCTGCTTTCTTTTCTATACTGTAGTATCCAGAGATTTCATTTTTCATTGTAGCTCGATGACTTACCAAGTGAACTCTCAATCTCTTCAGGATTATGCTGTAAAAATGGATGTTGTTTGCATTTTCTTAACCGATCTAGCTCATCAGCCACTTCCTTCATTGCAGGCCTATCTTCGCCTCTAACATTGAGGCATCGCCTTACTAGCTCAGCAACATCTTGTATCAACTCTATATCCTCCTCATTAATAATTTGATTGTCCAAAAGCTGTAGAAGCCGATTCTCCTTCATAGCAGATAAAAAATATGATGAGAGACTTCTTTTTTTCGTCAAATCCTTCAAAATAAATTGTCTTTTTTCCAGTAAGGAGCTCCAAAAGAATCACACCAAAACTATAAACATCACTTTTATGTGTTAATTGGCACGTTTGTAGGTATTCGGGATCCAAGTAACCACAAGTCCCTTGAACTAGTGTAGCAAACTGAGTTTCATCCTTTGGCACGAACATGGAAGCTCCAAAATCCGACACCTTAACATTGTAGTTGTCATCAAAAAGTATGTTCGAAGACTTGACATCTCCATGAAGGATTGGAGGGGAAGCTGATGAATGTAGATATGCCAGGGCTTCTGCGGAATGTAAAGCAATCTCCAAACGGGTATCCAATGAAATGTGGGAGGTCCTATTCCTGTCATAGATTAATTGGAATAAGGTTCCATTGGAGACAAATTCATAAACCAACATCGGGACTTCCACCTCCAGACAACATCCCAAGAGCTTCACCACATTCCTATGGTTGATCTGAGAAAGAATAACCATCTCCTTCCCAAATTCCTTCTTCTGGTGGTCATCAATTAATTTTGATTTTTTTATGGCAACTGCATGATTGTCATCGAGTATTCCCTTGTAAACAGTTCCATGGCCTCCACCTCCAAGAATTCGGCTTTGTTTGTTGCCTGCTTTAGCTCTTCTTTCGTGAATACCTTAAATGCGTAAGACCTTGCTTTGACTTTATCTCTTCAAGTAACAACCGCCCTCCATGTCGCCGAAAGTATTCCTCTTTTATTCTCGTAAGTTTTCTTCTTTCATGTACCATGTAAACGACAATGCATAGTAAGAGTAGAAGGGCAAAGCTGGTGGTGGTGACAATGCCTGAAGATTATAAACAGACAGAGAATTTAATCATTAGTGAGTTCGAGAAAGGAGGATCGAGGTTTTCCCTCATATTTATTCTTTTCCATACTAAACGGTGATTGAAACTTTTAAGCAGCCTAGTTCTATGGTTTGCACAATTGAAGTTTGTACTTGATGCACGTGTAATGAAACTCGATAGAAGTGGTAGAAACCGAATTTATTGCTAAATAGGGAGGGATTACCTATAACCAATTTCACTGACGTGGAAAGATTGCTGTGGTCGGAATTGCAGGTTCCATTTTTCGGGTCGCCCTTCGTGCCTGTTGGGCATGTACAATTATATCCCCCGTCTGTGTTGGTGCAAATCCCATTGCATGGATATTCCTCTTTGAGATCGCATTCATTAATATCTACCATCCCAATTCAACAAATAGAAAGGTCAGCACCAGAAACAGAGAGGGAAAGACGCACACACCCAGAGAGAGAATGTTAATGTAGACAGACCTTGGCATCCATTGGGAAGATCGGGGTTGCCTTGGTACCCACTGGAGCAGCTGCAAAGATATCCTGGGCCATTGGTGGAGTCAGAACATTTACTGTGCTTGCTGAAGCACGCATAGGAGATTGTGTTACGCTGTGCGACCTCGCACGTCTGGTTGCCGATGGCCCAGTCCAGCACCACGGGCGCCCGCCCCCATTCGTCTCATTCAGCTCCCGAGTGGTAATGTAAGCCGTACGTGCTGAACTTAAACCAGTCGGCATCGGCCAGAACGGCGTAGCTGCAGGGATTGAATTCCCACACCCGGGAGTTGTTGAACTCGTCATCGAAGGTGACATCATAGTAGTTCGTTCCCTTGGGGATGGAGGTCTGGCAGCAGCCGTTGGCGCCGGAGCATGACCCGTTTTTAGGTTCTCCTTCGAGCAGACCGACAGGCATCCGCTCGCGAACTGTTGCCCATCGGTCAACGCGAAGGTGTCGCAGCCGACAACCGTGAACTTGTTATCGATGTCGGAGAACCGGAATGGATTGTCAGTGAAATTTCGACGCCATGTGCTGTAGGACACCTTGGCGGACATGGCGTTGTAGCATTGCCAAGAAATCTGATTGTAGATGCGAGCCTGGCCTGGTAGCAAGGATATGTTGAAGAACTCGACGTTGGTGAGGAAAGGTTTGTGGACGCCATTGCCAGTGTCGTTGCTAAGTGCGAAACCGGGAGCTCGAAAGGAGCAGTCCCGGCCGATGCCGAATGGGTAGGGGATGCTAACGTTGCCGCATGTCGCTGGGCAGCCAGGAAGTGTGTTTACTGATGCCGATGCCTACGCCGTCACGGCAACGAGCAGTACCCTCAAGAGAAAGTGGCACAGCAGCATCAATGCGCCCATAAATGGCTTTGCTCCTCTGATCATTCTCCCGGACTCTCCCATATATCTCACTCTGTTACCTCCTTTATTCAATCTATACATCAACATGCTTCCTCGTCCTCCCAATAACTAGAACTAGCATGTGTACCTTGGCGCGTTCCTAAATATATATAGAAGAGAGTGGGACGTGGAACGAGGAGGATCACCACGACAACCGAATGCACTTGCTGGGTATTTTCCGAGACTGACCTGTTCAACTGGAAGTGATTTAGGTCATCACATTTATTTCATATATATAGTATGGTGGATAGTTAGACCCAGGCCATTAAAATTCTATAACTCTCTCTTTCAATCACAACTATCCCATATTTGCTGCTGGTCCTCTCTTGAGTTAAGCCCCAACAAGAATTTTATTCCATTTGGGTTCTAGATTTTTTTCTTAAACATGTGTTTGATGGTGGAGAAGATTGCGGTAGCAGTGTATTGCGATCTAAACTGGTTCCATCCATATCCATAGTCTACATGCATACATACATATCAATGAGACATCCATGCTATTTAAATTCAATCCCTCGTGTGCATCAATTAGGCATCCCAATCCCATTCCGAGTCAACTTATGTTCTCAGATTCTCTCTAGTTTGCACGTTGCACTTGAAGATCCGGCTAAATACCTACTTTTGCTTGTACATCCATCAACTATGGATGTTTGAGCAAGATTGTTCAATGGCCCTGTGGTGATTAATTTAGAAAGTATGGGCAGTCCAAACGAAGAAATTATATTCTACACCAAATGTACCATGTTTATCCCGGACTGCTTCTATGCTGCACAGATAACATGATGCATGTGGTGTAGGATATGATTTTTTGTTGAAATGAGCCCTAGAGTTGGTTTACAAAGCGGATACAATTCCAACTCCACGACCCATTATATTTGGGGTGTTAGTTCATGACTGAAATCGAAATTAGAATTGAAATGAATTGAAATAAAAATCAAAATTACTATATTCCTCAATATGTTTAGTTCGTGACTGAAATCGAAAGTGGAATCGAATAGGCTTTAAATTTTAGGGCAGAATAGAGATTGGAGCATTCCTATTTATTTTATTTTTTCTTAAATTAGAATAAAAATAAGACTCCCTCAACCAAACAATGGAATGCAAGCTACTCATTCTCATTCCCATTGCAGATCGAATGACCCCCAACAAAATATGCCCTTAGGCTACATTTAGTTCACGATCAAAATCAAAATGGATTAGAATGAAAATCGAAATAGTCATATCTCTCAACATATTTTGTTCATGATTAGAGTCATAAATCAAAAAATTTGAATCCCAGAAGAAAATAAGAACTGGGACATTCTCATTTTTAAGAAATTAAAACGGAAATGAGGCTCTCTCCGATTAAATAGTTAGAATAAAAATTATTTATTCATATTTTTATTTCAAAGCCTAACTTTCTGCAACCAGGTATGTCTTCAATTTTTTGGGGCAACCAAATTTAATAGCTTGTAGGCCGTGCATCCTTCGATCAATGCCTAACTTTTTTTTTTTGATTGAAAGGTCCTGTTGCGGCCAATCCCCTCGTCGCCTGGTCGTCGGGAACGAGCATCTGCAAGGAAAGTCCGCACAGATCGGAGGGGGCCTCCGGCGGGGACCCTCTGACGGTCAAGTTAGAGAGGAGACTAGGCAACAGTGGAGAGGAACCAGGGGAGCTCAGCGATGGAGCGGGAGGAGAGGTTCGTTACCTCATTTGAGCTGTTTTCTTACCCCATTTTATAGTGGGAGGCGGTATGGTCCCGCCGTCCGTGATGTAGATAACTGTAGAGCTGTCAAATCACCCTGGGCTGTCACATCGCCGGGGGTTGCCATGTCGTCGATGGGTTGACAGGTCCTAGGAATTAATTGATGTCCTTGGCAGGACAATTCTCCAGGTCCCTGGCAGGGCAAGGCCCCTGGCGGTCATACGGCGTGTCTTTGATAGGACTGCAGTCCATGCCAGTCGTTCGGCAGTCGTGAGGGGGCTGGCCGACTATATGTCGGGATTTGGCTGTCGGGTGGCGGCTCCAGGGCACGGTCGGCGTCCAGAGGGTCTGTAGTCGGGCGTTAGTCGTTCAACCCGACGTGGAGTCGGTGTTGTCCCGCCCGGCATGGAGTCGGCCTTCGGACGGTTGGAGTCGGCGTTGGTCAGTCGGGCCGACACGTCCAGATCGGATATTATCGGCAGTCGCTGTCAGCATCGTCCGTTATCAGTCGGACGAAGTCAGTCGGTCAATCTCGGAGATGGGTTGGTGCCAGGATCTACTGAGGAGTTGGTGCCGGTTCGTCGGTGTTGGAGAGTCGGCGTTAGTAAGTCGGTATCGAGATCTGTTGGTGAGTCGGCATCACGATCAGTCGGCGTCAGAATCAGTCGGTATATCCCAACAGATCTATGGCTAATTTTCTTTGCTTTTGATAGAAGGTCGATGGCGAACCTAACTATTTACTTTATTGAGTTCTCAAGACGCACCAACTCCATCACTTGTCTCGTCGAAAATGGTTATTGGTTGGAATATGTGCACTGCCCAGCTTGTGGACCATGCCACCTACGAAGCAACACGAATAATGATGGACAAAAGAAGAAAGTATGACACACTTATGTTAGCGCATGTTGCTTTATAGATGGACTAGCGCACGAACTAGGCACAAATGATCGACTTATCCTCTTCGACGACTTGCTCCAGTAGTCAATCATTAATGTGATGCACAAGGAGTAAAATCAAAACAATTGCAAGATGGGGTTGCCGTTTGGTCGTCACCCATGGTGTGAGGATCCTTTAGTCCTTTGGTACCAAAAGGCTAAAGAAAATAGTGGAGAAATTATGAATTTTTTCTTGCACATATTTGCTAGTGGAGAAGATTGTGGTCATAATACATTGCAATCTAAACTAGTTCAATCATTATCCACATTCTACATACGTACATATAAGTCGAGCATGTTATTTGAATTCAATCCACTGATGTGCACCAATTAGACAGCTCAATCCCAATTTGAGTCAACCGGTATACTTAGATTCTCTCTAGTTTGCATGTTGCACCATAGGATCCAAATGAATACTTGCTTTTGCCTATGCATTGCTCAACTATGGATGTTTGAGCAAAACTGCTACAGATGGTCGGATGTGCTGATCATGTTATATGTATTATCTTGTTCAATTGCCGAATGGTGATTGACGCAGGAAGTATGGATGGTCAAAGTAGGCTCTTGGATGGAGATGATTCCAATTCAGTAACCCATTACACTTCTTCTGGTGGTAAACAAGTTCACTGGCAAGAAGAAATTATATTCAACATGACGTGCACTATATGTCTTTGCATGCTGTCAATTATAACCATCGTTTTTATATATTTTATTCATCAAATGATCATTTTGATGCAGTTTTAGAGAAATAATAAAATGATTGATGGTGTGTAGGATATAATTTTTAACGGATAGTCGGTCGTGCATTTGCATGTCTTTTGTTTTTTATTTTTTCTTTTCTTTGCGGCATAATGACCCTGGCTAACTTTTTATTTATTATTATTATTATTTTTTTTTCTTTTTGACGGAAGTGTCATTTGTAACTCAACTTTTTCTCTTGACTGTGTGTCGAAGACGCATTAGCCCGAGCGTTCGTCCCGCCACGCTTTGGGGGACCATTCTCATCCAGAGAGCGTGCGTCATCCGGAAAACGGTAGACTTGTTCGACGACTTGCTTCGTTACCGGGTCTTCTCCAGCAGCCAAGCTTCGGTGGGATGCACGAGGAGTAAATGCTAAATAATTGCAGGATGGGGTTGCAGTTTGGTCGTCATGCATGTTTTCTTGTAAAAAGAGAAAAAGAAAACTGTCATGCATGGTGTAAGAATCGTTTGATACCAAAAAATAAAAATAAAAAAAAAGAAATGAAGGAGTAATCTAAAAAAACTTTTCTAAAATCAACGTGCATGCAGTTGATCCAATCTTTTCTATATTTGCTAGTTTTCTATATTTGCTAGTTTTTCAGCGTCCGTATGGACATTTCAAGATATTGCAAAATTTCTTCCTGAATTTTATTAGCATGCCAGCTTGATTGAGATAATACTAAGGTCCAAGTTTAACTAGCTATGTATCATCCACCGTGATAGCTAAGATAATCAGGCTTTAAAAATCTCGGTAACAAAATCTTCACCAAAGCTTGAACAATATGTAGGTTGAGTCAGCTATCCAATATAGACCACAAATTGATTTTAATTGCTTTTTGATCTAATGTTAGATCCAACTTTGACTCATTCACCGAGCAAACCAAAGTTGAAGAATTGCATATAGTTGCAAGAAAAAAAATCAGTTAATCTTATAGAATTTGAGATAAGATATATAAAATCCATGGATTAGAAAAAAAGTATTGTTTTCTTTTTTTCCGATTTTTTAAAGAAACCAATTGTTTGAGGACATGGATGGGATTTTTTTGAAAAGAAAATAGAGTCAAATTACTTTGAAATGTCTAAGAAAAATGAAAACCCATGCAGAAAGAAGAATATTTTGGTCACAAAATTTGATTGACGAAACCTAAAACTATATATACCTCTCCGATATTGTATGTAGGGATCTATATATAATTTTTGTCAAGTCCATATTGGCCAAGAGAAAGTCTTTGTGCATCACATATGGTACAATAAAATTAACATGGAGTGCACTACCCAATCATATTGAAGTACATAGCTACTGCTTTTCCATACGCATTTAATGCTTATAGTTCTACTTTTTCATTTGAAATTTTGAATGATAAAAATGCTCATTCTATTCTGAAAAAAATTATGACATCCTATGACTATATTATGATATCCTGCGGTCAAATTATAACTTTCTGCACACATGATGTCATAACCTTTCTTTCAGAAATCATAAAGAGAAAATGATATTTTCGTCATTAAAAATTTATAAAATTTTTAAATGATGAAAATATCCCTTTCTTCCTTATAATATCATATAGCTAAATTATGAGTAAAAAATTATAATTTGACCAGAATGTCATAATATGGTCATAATATATCATAATTTTTTTAAAAGAGAAGGAATATTTTATCATACGAAAGTGCAGGCATTAAATGCGTATTAAAAAATGGTAGCTGTGGTCTAATCAGATGGGGTGATGTGCTTTTTTTATATCAGATGTGGTGTACAAAGAATTACTCTATTGGTCAAATGGGGTTGGGTGATCTTAGGGCTGGAACTGGGCTCGGGCTGGCCCGACTTCGGGTCGGACTTTGAGCTAGAACCAAATAGTTCAGGCTAGTTTGGGCTTGATTGTAAAGTCCGTTTGGATTTCGGATCAGGCTCGGGTATACCTTTGGCTTGGCCCAGGCTCGGCCCGAGCCCGAGCCCAAAATTCAGTCCGACTTATCAAAAATCCAATGGTGCATAACCCTCCTCTGTCATTTGTCTGCCCCTCTGACCTCCCTCTCCATCCCCATTTCTCCTTTACTTCTCTCCTCTTTCTACGAACCTAGAGTGTCTTCAATAAATCTCCTCCGTTCTAGATCCCAACTCCCCATCCCATCAGGCTCCATCCCTTCCCCAAATACTCGATCTTGTTCTTAAAATTAACTCGGTCTCGCTTCGCTGGTGCTGGAATAGGGTTTCTAATCTCAGATTCGAGAGGAGAAAGCAGAAAATTGGGTTCGACATCCATGTCCGTGTTGATGATCGCCTTCTATACGAGCACGCCGGGCATTGTCTGCTCGAACCCCACCATTTCTACCATATCGCCTCCTCCCATGGCCGCTGCGACTTGGACCTCAACCCCGCCTGCCATTCTTCTCGCCACCTCCTCCTCATCCCAGAAGTTGATCTCCGATGGCCTTTTCTACCTATTCTCTTCCCCGACCACCCACCATGCCACTGCCTCAAGGACCTCACCTTCGACTTCTTCGTCCGCGACACCTACCATGACCTCGCTGCCCTTTACGTCTGTCCCTCGACCGCCACCAGCCCTGAGGACACTTTTGCCGCTGCCGATGGCGGTGGGTCATCCTCTCCGATTGGATAGGGCTTAGGATTTTATTTTATTTATTTTTTTAAGAGATGGAAGAAGATGGTGTGGGTGGGTTGGTCCAATCGGGTTTAGGTTGGGCTCGGATCGGGCTCAAGCCTGAGTCTTTCAAAAAATTTTGGGCCTAAACCGGCCCGATGCCCGAAAATAATATCGGGCTGGGCTCGAGCAAGGGTATGACCCAGCCTGGCCCACTTCCAGCCCTAGGTAATCTGGTTCCTTATTTGAATCCCAAACGCGACCATATCTCCTGCAGACCATCTTCATGTGCCCACATGTCTTCATCTAATCCATTAAAAGTTCTAATTCTACACTAGAGCTAATATCTTTCAGGATTTTTTTTTAAAATTTTCATTTTGTGATAATCTACCATGATGCTCTCGTGTTGAACCCAGGACTACTCTAGTATCCTAGTGGTTAGCAATTGGTCGATCTTAAAAACCTGAAGTAATCTTGACACATTCTTAAGGCATTGTTGAAGCAAGAAGTTATTGTAGGGTAACCATCTCCCACCACAAACTTGAATCCTAAATTTGGTTGGGATCATGAGAGGGAGGAAGAATAAGGCGGGAAGGATGGATGGCCTCCATTCATTTTCTGATTCAAAAAATGTTAGGAAAGAGGGATTACGTATCCATCTCGGCCCACTAGCTGCATCCTTTTAAATTGGAAGATGAAATGAAAAATAGATGGAGCATAAATATGAGAAATGATTTTCTATATTAACAAAATTACCATTCATTAAGTTTGACAAATTATGTCTAGTATTTTTATCTCTTTTATTAAA
>KE504765.1:1124463-1134649 GCA_000441515.1 Elaeis oleifera | reverse complement strand
CGTAAGAATTACTTTCTAGAGAAAGAAAAACTAAATATATATATATATATATATATATAAGGGCACTATACTTGAGGTCGAGAAAACAAAAGGTGCACAGTCTGCCTTTTAAGTGGTTTTTTTGGCACCAAGACTCTTATTCTAGCTGTCGATAAGCACTCCAGTAGTAATTAAATGAGCATTCTATCATCCGTTCACTTATATAAATCTTGAAATATTTCTCTCTTCTATCATCCATCCACTTGAAGTAATATATCCTCAGTCATTTGCTATCCGCACAAATCTTAAAATATTCCATCCTCTATCATCTATCTATTTGCACAAACATCAAAGTGCTCCATCCTCTACTATCCATCTATTTGCATAGATCTTATCACACTTCATCTTCTATTATTCATCAACTATATAGATTTTAAAGTACTTCATCCTCTATCATTCATCCATCAATATAAATTTCGAAGTACTCCATCTTTCATCATCCATCTACTTGCACAAATTTCAAAGTAGTCCATTTTCTATCACCCATCTATATGTATACATATTTCAAATACTTTATCATCTATCATCTATCCGTCTGTATAGATCTCAAAGCACTCAATTTCTATCATCCCTTCGTATGCACAGATTTCAAAATGCTCTATCCATTATCATTAATATATCTACATAGATCTCAAAGCACTCCCTCTCTCATTCTTTTGGCTGTATAGATTTAAAGTACTCCATCCTCAATTATTCATCCGTTTGTATAAATCTTAGAGCACTCTATCCTTCGTCATCTATCCACCTACATAGATTTTGAAGAATAAAGTCATCATCCGCTAGCATAGATCTCAAAGTGTTATTTTCTTTCCATTTTGTGAATTCTCACTAAAATAAGAGACTGTTGCCAAGTTAGTACTTAGTAGGAAAGGCAATTCTAAAATTTTATAAAAAATTGATTATTATATGATCCTCAATTGGTAATGTACGTTTTGTAATAAAATAGATGACTAGGCTACATTGTAATAAATTGAAAGTTTTTGTGGCTACTTGATATTTTTAAATTTTAGGATCTGAGTTTAAATCATCAAAACTTACAGAGATGTCTTTATAATTTTTTTTTCTTAAATTTCTACCAAACAAAGTGGTTATAAATGGTTTGAAAAGAGCTAAATGCTAGAATAAGGTGCTTGCAAGCAAGTTGAAATATGTTGCTGATTGTACCAAAGAATATGTTGCTGAAGGAAATTGGTGGATCAATGCATCCAAAGGTACATTAATGCGCTATGCACGGTCTAAATTCAATCCCTAATATGCATCAATTAGGCATCCCAACCCGAAGCCGAGTCAACCTATGAGCTTAGATTCTCTCTAGTTTGCGGGTTGGATTTGAGGATTTGACAAAATACCTACATTTGTTTGTGCATGGATCATCTACGGGTGTTTGAGCAAGATTGGCACGATTGGTCGGACATGATTACCTCATATGTATCACCTTGTTTAATTGCCCACTGCTGATTAATGCACGAACTATGGGTGATCAAAGTGGATCCTTAGTTTGGTATATGAAGTGGAGACTGTTTCAACTCGGCGGCTGATTATAATCAATGCTAGTATTGAACTAAATTGTGTTTCATAATACATCAATCCTGAAAAATAATGTTGACCCTATTTCAAGTCCATGGTTATGTCTTGCTTCAGCAATTCATCAATTTTGGCAACATGATTAGCAGTGTCCAGAATTGAGGAAGGCTAAAAAACCTTTGCCTATATCTATTATCCAGATGAAGATTTAGATTCGATTCACTTACCGAGTGTTTGATATTTGTGGCAAAGAGGACTTGGTTTACATGTCCATAGTCCTTCAATTACGTTGCAAGGAAAGAAAGAGAAATCGGAGTCATGCGTGAATCCACCTGATGTGTCCCTGGTCCTCCAATTACATGTCCATAGTCCTTCAATTACATTGTATGCAAAGGTACTTTACATGCCCGTAGTCCATTAGATTACCCACTCAAAGATCCAAGAGCACTCCAAACTCTGTCATGCATCCATCTTGGCAGATCTCAAAGCATCCAGTGGTTGATTCAACGATGGATTCGATGGATTCCTGACATAGAAATAATAAAAATAATAATAATAATAAAATATGCACGGGAATACAAACAGGCATCCAGTTCAAATGGAAGAGTCTTCTTATGATACTAAGAAGATAAGAAAGGGGGATATTTTCTATTCAACTCTTGAAAAGAGAGGTGGGATTTTTTTTCTTCTTTATGTTAGCTTTTAATGGTACAATAAACAATATATGGTGGTTTTGCCTTCAATTTGTACCCATTTATATTGACGTTCGTGTTTGCTGGACACTGGGTGGAACTGGGCTGGGTCAGCCTGTTCCAAAGTAGAGTCACCTGGTAAGACGGAAGTGATTGATAGCTCAAATTCTGTTTTGTAAAATAGTGAGAAAAAATGTACCCCTAATCACGCCAAAGAATTTATGAGAGACTTGCCCGAAAATATCAAAACTTGAGACACGCCTAAATACCATGGGCATTTAATGAGGAGTCAAGCCAAATAATTGAGCTTCAAAAATCACATCGATCGACTATAGGTTATGTTGTCAAAGAATAATGCCAACCAAGCGTGAAAGCACGGAGCCTCTCACACAACCTTCTAGCCGGCCATAACTAAAGGGCTGGCATGGCTGGCCATATCAAATCTAAACTATAGATGTCCCAGCAATTTCTTTTCAAGAAATTATTCATCTGTGGATCTATTTCATGGATTAGCGTGTGTGCACTATACACTTCAAGTTTGCATCTGGAAGATACCATTATTCTTAAGTAAATGGAGTAATTGAACATGGAGCTAACCTCCTTCCAGATAGAAGACCAAAATATTTAAATATGGTTCGGATGATAAGCAAAACAAGAGCAGCAACAAACAACGATGACAATAAAACCATACATACACAATTTAAACAAGTCATATTTCAAAAACTAGAAACACTGCATCTTGTAGACCTACGCACGACTACACATAACTAGCATCTCCCAACTCGTATTGTTCTATATAATATGATCATCCCCAACGCTTCTACAAAAACTAAGCAAAGATATATATGGAGACACACACACACATCATCTTCCACATTCTATATTTAATGCTGCTTTGTTATCTATACTGTAGTATCTAGAGCTTTCATTTTCATTGTAGCTTGATGGCTCACTGAGCAAGCTCTCAATCTCTTAGGGATTATGCTGTAAAATGGATGTTGTTTGAATTATTTTTAACTGATCTAGCTCATCAGCCACCTCCTTCATTTTAGGCCTATCTTCGCCTCTAACATTGAGGCATCGCCTTGCTAGCTCAGCAATATCTTGTATCAACTCCATATCCTCATTAATAATTTGATTGTCCAAAAGTTGTAGAAGTCGATTCTCCTTCATGGCAGATAAAAACATGATGAGAGGCTTCTTTCTTCATCAAATCCTTCAAAATAAACTGCCTTCCTTCCAGTAAGGAGCTCCAGAAGAACAACACCAAAACTATAAACATCACTTTTATCGGTTAATTGACAGGTTTGCAAGTATTCGGGATCGAGGTAACCGCAAGTTCCTTGAACTAGTGTAGCAAACTGAGTTTCATCCTTTGGCACCAACATTGAAGCTCCAAAATCCGACACCTTTGCATTGTAGGTGTCGTCTAAAAGTATGTTGGAAGACTTGACATCTCCATGAAGGATTGGAGGGGAAGCCGATGAATGTAGATATGCAAGGGCTTCTGCGGACTGTAAAGCAATCTGCAAACGGATATCTAATGAAATGTTGGATCCACTACTCCTGTTATGGATTAATTGGAATAAGGTTCCATTGGAGATAAATTCATAAACCAACATAGGACTTCCACCTCCAAACAGCATCCTAAGAGCTTCACCACATTCTTATGGTTGATCTGGGAAAGAATAACCATCTCCTTCCCAAATTCCTTCTTTGGTGATCATCAATTATTTTTGATTTTTTATGGCAACTACACGGCTGTCATTCAGTATTCCCCTGTAGACGGTTCCATGACCTCCACCTCCAAGAATTCGGTTCTTGTCAAAGTTGTTTGTTGCCTGCTCCATCTCCTCTTTCGTAAATACGTTAAATTCAAGGCCTTGCTTCGACTTGATCTCTTCGAGTAACAGCCGCCCTCCATGTCGCCGAAAGTATTCCTCTTTTATTCCCGTAAGTTTTCTTCTTTCATGCACCATATAAACGACAATGGATAGTAAGAGTAGAAGGGCCAAGCTGGTGCTACTGACAATGCCTGGAGATTGTAAATAGACGAAGAAATCATTCATGAGTCCCGGTCACAAGAAGGTATTCTCTCTTATGTATTTCGTTTCCATATTAAACGAAGATTGAACTTTTAAGCAGCCTAGTTCTGTGCTTTGCACGGTTGAAGTTTGTGCTTGATGCATGTCTAATGAAACTCGATAGAAGTGATAGAAACCGAATTTGTTGCTAAATATTGAGGGATTACCTATAACCAATTTCACTGACGTGGAAAGGTTGCTGTGGTCGGGATTGCATGTTCCATTTTCGGTTCGCCCATCGTGCCTGTTGGACATGTACAATTATATCCCCCATCTGTGTTGTTGCAAATCCCATAGCATGGATACTCCTCTTTGTGATCGCATTCATTAATATCTACCATCCCAATTCAACAAATAGAAAGGTCAGCACTAGAAACAGAGAGAGAGAGAGAGAGAGAGAGGAGGTAATTATAGATAAACCTTGGCATCCATTGGGAAGATAGGCGTTGCCCTGGTACCCACTGGAGCAGCTGCAAAGATATCCTGGGCCATTGGTGGAGTCAGAACATTTGCTGTGCTTACTGAGGCACGCATAGGAGGTTGTGTTGCGCTTTGCGACCTCGCACGTCTGGTTGCCGATGGCCCAGTCCAGCACCACGGGCGCCCGCCCCCATTCGTCTCATTCAGCTCGCGAGTAGTAATGTAAGCCGTGCTGAAGTTGAGCCGCTCGACTTCGGTCAGAACGGCGAAGCTGCAGGGATTGAAGTTCCACACCCGGGAGTTTTTGAATTTGCTATCGAAGGCCACATCATAGTAGTTGATTCCCTTCGGGATGGAAGTCTGGCAGCAGCCGATGCCGGAGCATGACCCGTTTGTCAGGCTCTCCCTGCTGTGGCAGACCGATACGCATCCGCTCGTGTAGCTGATTTCTTTCTGACTACGCCCACCGATGTACGCGAGGGTGTCGCAGCCGACAACCGTGAACTTGTTGTCGATGTCGGAGAACCGGAATGGATTGTCAGTGAAATTTAGACGCCATGTGTTGGACGACACGTTGGCGTATGTGGCGTTGTAGCATTGCCAGGATATGTAGTTGTAGATGCGAGCCTGGGCTGCCTGCAAGGATATGTTGATGAACTCTACGTTGCCGAAGAATGGTTTGTAGACGCCATTGCCAATGTCGTTGCAGCTAAGTTCGAAACCTGGAAAGGAGCAGTTCGGGTCGATGCCGAATGGGTAGGGGATGCTAACGTTGCCGCATGTCGCTGGGCAGCCAGGAAGTGTGTTGACCGACGCCGACGCAGTCACGGCAATGAGCAGTACTGCTGTGAAGAGAGAGTGGCACAGCAGCATCAATGCGCCCATGAATGGGTTTGCTCCTCTCACCCCTCTCCCGGCCTCTCCCATATCTCACTCTGTTACCTCCTTAATTTATTCAATCTATCAATATATGCTTCCTCCTCCTCCCAATAACTAGGATCAGCTTATATGCCTTGGCGCGCCGCTAAATATATAGAGGAGAGTTGGACGTGGAACGAGGAGGATCGCATCAGCGACCGAAGGCACTTGCGGAAAATAACCATTGCAACGGTGATACTATATCAAATTTATAATAAATCAATGATAATTTTATATTTATTAATTATCATATATTTTATTAATTTTTATGAATTATACTCCATACTATTTTTATACTTCACTCATTTTCGATCGATGATTAATTTGTTACAGTGGTGACATGATATCACCGTTGCAGCGAATATTTTCTCGGCACTTGCTGGGTATTTTCCAAGACTTACCTGTTTAATGGGAAGCAATTTAGGTCATCGCATATATTTTCATCATGTGATATAGTCTGGTGGTTAATAGGCCAAGACATAATTAAAATTCTAGAAGTACTCCCCTTCTTGAGAAATTATTGCATGGACCAGGTCCAAGTGGACACAATACATTGTGATCTCTTTCCTGTACATGTGTTTGATGGTGGATAACATTGTGGTCACAATACATTGCGATCTAAACTGGTTCCATCCACATCCATATCTACATACATACATACGTATCAATAAGACATCCATGCTTTTAAATTCAATTCCTGATCTGCATCAATTAGCTAGGCATCCCAATCCCATCCGAGTCAACCTACAGATGCTCTCAAATTCTCTCTAGTTTGCATATTGCACATGAAGATCCAACTAAATACCTACTTTTGCTTGTGTATCCATCAACTGTGGATGTTTGAGCAAGATTGGTACAGATTAATGATCACGTGCTTAAATTAGAAAGTACGAGCAATCAAAATAGAGAAATTATATTCTACACTAAGTGCACCATGTTCATCGTGGGTTGCTTATACATTACACGAGTAATATGATGCATGGGGTGTAGAATATAATTTCTTGTTGAAGTGGGCCCTTGAGTTGGTTTACAAAGTGAGGATGATTCCAACTATATGATCCATTATATTTAGGATGTTAGTTTATGATTGAAATCGAAATGGATTGGAATGAAAATCAAAATTATGATATCTCCTGATATTTTTGATTTGTGGTTGAATTCGAAATTCAAATCAGAATAGAGTTTAAATATTAAGGCAGAGTAGGGGTTGGAGCATTCCTATTTTTCTTAGAATCAGAATGTGAATAAGACTCCTCGCAACCAAACAACTGGAATAGGAGTCATTTATTTCATTCCCGTTGTGGAGTCCAACTACCCTCAACAAAACATGCCTTTATGCAGCATTTGGTTTGCGATCAGAATCGAAATTAAAATTGAAATAGATTAGAATAGAAATTAAAAAAATCATATCTCTCAACACATTTTGTTCATTACCAAATTTGAAAATGGAGGAATTTAAATACTAGGAAAGAATAAAAATTGGAGCATTCATATCTTCTTGGATAATTTGAATAAGAATGAAATTCTCTCTAATCAAGTAGCTAGAATGAGAGTCACTTATTTCTATTCCTATTTTAGAGTCTAACTTTTTGCAACCAAATATATCCTTAATTTTTCATGATGATCAAATCCAGTAGCTTGTAGGCTGTGCATTTTTTTTTTTTTTCGAAAGAGGGGTCCATGGCTAACTCAAGATGCACTTACTTGTCTCGTCCCGACTGGTAATTGGTTAGACAGTCCACTACTCAGCTTGTGGACCAGTGCACCCATAAAGCAACTGGAACAATGATGGACAACAAGGAAAAGAGTATGATGCATATATATTTGTGTATGTTGTTTTATAGACGGACTGATCCTCCAACTAAGAAGAAAATGATAGATTTATCCTTTTCGACGACTTGCTCCGCTGCCAGGTCCTCCAGTAGTCAATCATTAAAGGAGGCACGAGGAGTAAAATCCAAACAATTGCTGGATGGGGCCGCTGTTTGGCTGTCACGCATAGTGTGAGGGTCCTTTAATCCTTTGTTACCCAAAGGCTAAAAAAAAATATAGTGGACAAAATTATGGATTTTTTCGTACACTTATTTGGTAGTGGAGAAAATGATTGATGGCATCCACGATCATGTGGCACACGTTGTGTGCTCAGCAGGTAGTCGGTCGTGCACTCGCATGCCTTTCGATTTTTTATTTTTATTTTCTATTATTTTCTTTCCGACAGAATGGCCCTGGCTAACTTTTAATTTCCTTCTTCCTTTCCTTTCCTTTTCTGACGGAAGGGTCCATGCTAACTCAACTTTTTCTCCCGATCGATCACTCGTCCCGCCTGGCTTTGGACGATCATTCTTATCCGGAAAGGGTACGTCTTCCGGAAAACGATAGACTTGTCCCGTTCGATGACTGGCTTCGTTACTGAATCTTCTCCAGCAGATAATTTTTTTAAATAAATTATATTTTTGATTGTTAAACTATACCAGATTTTTTTGATAATTTTTAAATTATAAAAATTTAAATTTTAATCTCTAAATTTTTTTGAATCATTTTAATATTATTTTTCATTCATTTTCGACTTCTTTTCGTATCGAAAATCTTATGTAGCAGTCATTGATACATACGTGGCTCAGTTCATTTGAATAGATGGTATCGATACTGATTTGAAATTAAAAATTAAAAAAATTATGACAAATATTTTTGAATAAAAAATAAAAAAATTTGTGGCACCCCTTCCCTTCCGCAATCGCACTGCCGCCCTTCTCCACTATAGCCCCCTTGATAGAGATAGGCAACGCGTCCGACCGCCCATGGCCTGACCCAGCATGAGATGGGCCGTGCTTGTGATGGGTCGTGCCAGGCACGGCCCATCGACTATAATGCCATGCCGTACCTGGCACGGCCCATAAGAGGGGGGCTGGGCTGGGTTGGGCTGGACTGGGCTTGGATTTTCTGACCCTCAATCTAGGCCCGACATGGCGCATAAGAGCTTGGATCAGCATGGCCGATGGGCCTGGCACGGCATGGCCCATGTGCCATTCCGACCCCTTCAAATGGGCCGTGCCATGGCACGGCACGTTGGCATGGTCCGTTTGAGATTTTTTAATTTTTTAAAAAATATGAATAAATAAATTTAAAAAAATTGGAGATTAGGGATTTAAATATAAAGCCACCTTGTTAGGCAGGGGGTTTGGTGTGGACTCCTACCAGTTTATTAATAAATATCAAAATGATACAGAAAGAGAGAGAGGCTAGACCTGACCTCTAGAGTGCAATGAGGAGGAAGAGAAAAGAAATAGAATTATAGATGTGACTCACCTCAATAATTAAAAACTTAACATAATTAATAAAAAAATAGATAAAATCATACCAGTTTGTCTTTGCTCTCACTGAACTCCTTCAAGACACTCTCTCTGCTCCCTACTCTTCTGTGCTAGCTTGATAAAAATCATACTAATTGTCGATCTCATTTATATTGTCTTCATCAGAAGATGTAGTAAAATGTTCACCTTTACATTTTGCTTTTCAGACTCCGTCAACAAGAACTCTTTCAAAATCTTCCCAAACTGCACTAGTCCTCTTACGGGAAGAGGTTTGACCTTGAGTAGTTCAGAGGGAGTAGGAGCAATGGAATTAGTTTCTTCTCCCTCGAAAATAGAGAAAACGCCAAAATGGCTTTCATTATAAGATGCCATTTTTAAATTTATGAATCAAAAAATAAAACTAACTGGAGGTTGAGGAATTGAATAGAGGTAGCATCGAGATTTGTGAGCTTCCTCTTGTGCCCCTCGATAAAGACCTCCTCTTGTGCTCCTCAACAAGGACCTCCTTTTATGCTTCTCGATAAGGACCTCCTCTTATGTAGTAATTGAATATTTGCTAAATACAAACTAAAAATTAAATTGCTAGAACACTTGCAATATCGTTAAAAGAGAGAAATAGTAGTAGCAGGGAAGAGAGAAGAGTAGATTTGGTGTGGTGAGAATGGGAGAGGAAGGGGCTATTTATAAAAATCTATAAATTTTTTCTAAAATACTCCTCAAAATAACCGTTTTATGGCTATTGGTAGGGTAGAAAGATAAAAAATTGAAAATAACCATTTTTGATCATTTTTTGCCGTTATGGGCTGAAACAGACCTGGATCGGGCTGGGCTTGATGGCCTCAAACGGGTCGTGCCAGGCACGGCCGTAACAAGTACAAACGGACCGTGCCAGGCATGGCCCGTTTGTATTTTTTTTAAAAAAGGCCCGTGCCAACAGCACGGCCCGCCACCAATCGGGCCTAGGGCCGTGCTAGCCTCAAGCCTGGTGGGCCTGCATCGGACCGGGCCGTGCCAGGCACAACCCAGTGCCCTTGTCTACCCCGCGACCATCCCCCATCCCATGCTCATACCGCCCGATGCCCCCTACCACCCCTTTCCAGCACAGTCCCCTAGCCTCCCCCCACAATCGGCACCCATCTCTACCCCCCTGCCGCCCTCTCCACAATAGCCCCACCCCGCCCCTAGCCCCCATGCCTCC
>KE504765.1:1014239-1024938 GCA_000441515.1 Elaeis oleifera | reverse complement strand
CAATTAATTCCTAAGACCTGTCAACCCATCGACGACATGGCAACCCCCGGCGATGTGACAGCCCGGGTGATTTGACAACTCTGCAGTTATCTACATCACTGACGGCGGGACCATGCCACCTCCTACTATAAAATAGGGTAAGGCAACAGTTCGAGGTAAGTCAAGTTAAGCCAAGCTGGGCAAACTCAATCTCTCTCTCCACGCTGGGTCTCCCCTGGTTCTTCTCTGCTGTTGCCTAGTCTCCTCTCTGACTTGACCGTCGGAGGGTCCCCGCCGGAGGCCTCCTCCGATCTGTGTGGACTTCCCTTGCAGGTGCTCGTTCCCGGCGAACCAGGCAACGAGGAGATTGGCCGCAACAAGTCCAATCAAGTCCATGTTGGTCCAATCAGGTTGGGTGACTTGGGTCCTTCTTCGATGCGATTTGTAGCTACCCCATTCCGTTAGTTGTTGCCGAGAATGGGCTCTTCTTGAAACGGGCCGAAGCCTAAAGTCCGAGAGGTAAAAACGGTCACAACACAGTTTCCGCAGCTGGCCAGGCCCAACACTTAAATCCTTGTAATTTGAATCCCTGGCCACATCTCCTACAAGCCATCGCCAAATGCCAGCGTGTCTATATCTAATCCATTAGAATTTTTAATTCTAGCCTTGAGCAAAGATCTTTCAGGACTTTTAATTTGTAGTTGTTTTGTGCTAATCCATCATGATGCTCTCGTGTTGAACCCAACTACTCTGATATCCTAGTGGATAGCACTTCGTCGATCTCGAAACCTCGAGGTAATCTTGACCCATTCTTATGGCATTTTGAAGCAAGAAGCTATTATAGAGTAACCACATCCCGCCACAGGCTCGGAAGGATTTAATAACCATTACCCTCGTCAACTTTGGCAAATCTATTAGTGCAAACATGTTTGACTTCGGTGACAATACTTTTTGCCTACATCTGCTACCCAGATGAAGATCAAGATTTTGACTAACTACAAGGTGCTGGATTTCTGTGGCTCAGAGGTCATGTTTACTTGTTCAGGTCCGTCGAGAACCTTGTAAACAAAGCTAGGCAACTAGAATGTGATGCCTGTGTTAATGCGTCAATGTTAAAGTTATGCAGTCACTTCAACTCCACCAAATTATATCTATATGAACCTTCGAAACGGACAATGCCTTCTTGGGAAACAATGCGGTTGGCTGGTTAAGTTTCCGGATGGAATTGTCGGTCCATAGTGTTACAGAGATTTGGTCACGTAGTAACAGGGTCCGCACTGTTTCGTTAAGGGATGCAGATGCAAGGTTTTGGCTGGGCCCACAAATGGAACTAGGGTGGACCTAATGAATTAATTCAAAAAAAAAAGTTTTACAGCTAGTGACATGGAATATATATAATATAATTAAAGCTGTTTGGTGCCAAGGACCAGCAGCCAATCATCAGGAACTAGAGAAGGTCACACGTTCTTGGATTTGGTTAGAAGTTACACGAGGTGATTCGTATTTGAGCATATAAAAATGCCCTCTCATTTTATCAAAAAAGAAAAAGAAAGTGCCCTCTCATTAGAAAAGGACATGCTCTCTTTATTTGGTTTGGTCAGAAATGACCTTCTATAGGGGAGTTAAGAGGGAAATAATCTCTCTTTTTAAAATTTTATTCTTGTTTCTTTCATCTCCAAGCTATTACCCAATTTTATTATTTATTCTATTCCATAGAACCTGTATTACTAGGTATCTATTGAAAAGTAGAATGAGTCTCTCTTGCACTCTCACTAATTCAGTAGTATAGTAGTCTAGAGAAATAACATCAACATGTCATATGTAGACTAGAATATATTATTTTATATATTCTTTTAATTTATTAAATATTAAATATTTTCAATTATAAATGATAACATTTTTGTTGTGACATGTATAATTTTTTGTACATAAATGTTTTAAATCAAAATTTTATATTTGTATCAATTTTACATCTCTTATATAAACTAGGTCGTCAGAAGGCAATCTCAGCTAGATATAAATACCTACTATGCTAAAGTTCTAAATCTATTTATAAGTATTACAAATGTAATATTTAAAAAAAAAAACATGATCCACATGCGCCATGGGCTGAATATGCTATAATAGCATTTATAACAATTCAAAACACTCTCCCAAAAGAACTAGTGAAAAGATGTATAAAAATTGAAGATCCATCTGGTGGACTCAGCATATATTGTTAAAAAGAAACTATACTATATTACAAACCCAAGCATAATTTTATTAATGCAAAACCAATCTTATTACAAAGGGAACTGTATATAGTTTATATTCACAACTATACCAAGCACAACCACACGATAAGCATAGTCTGTTACATGCCCGTTGAGACCGCGCTAAACATTGGCTACCACCACCGCCCCACTTGAACATTGATCGAAGTTTGACTGGCCTCCGAGTCTTCCACCGAAAAGAAGATTGAGCACCGGTAGCTGGGGGAGCAACGGGCCGGGTGCAAGTACCGTGTCTTTGATTCTCCCATAAATCCATTTCAGAAAGATTGGCAATTCGGTTCTCCAAAGAGAAGCCACACCATTATCAAGCCAAACATGAGGGACGAGACCCATTGGAGCTTAGGAGGGAGATAGAGAGACACATACAAGCAGAAGGCCACAGCAGCTGAGAAAATGCTGATGGTGGCTGTGATGGCTCTTGTGGCTTTCTGAGGGGCATGGACTGATATCATAAAAGCCACGAAGCCCAACATTAATATGAAGATAAAAGCAATTCTACCTTTGGAGTCAGGCATGGCAGAAGCCCGAAGGAGGAGAGCAGTGATGATGGCAATGGCAAACGTGCGAATGCCATTTACGTTACTTCATGGTAAGCTTGTCGACGATCACAGTGAGGGAGGCAACAACGGCGGCAGCAGCCACCAACATGTAATTTCCTTTGAACCGGTAGCATTTATATATCTTCTGTCTAATTTTCGCTAAGTATGAAAACAACACGACGAAGTCTAGGACTTCCAACTGCATGCACTTGACAGCTGGCCTAGAATAAGCGGATGTACATGAGGAGAGCGGGAATTGTTTTTTCCTATGAAAACAAGAAAGCATTAGATTGAGACAGAGCAGGTTAGCTATATATATGAATTAGAAGAAAAACTCAGAAACATCTAAGAAGAAGATTGTGCAAAAATGGAGAAAAGATATGGATTAAGAGAAGATTACTTGTCCGGACTAGCGGTGGAAAATACTTCTTCAAGTTTAGGGGTGCTATCCCTCGGAAGCCGTCACCTTCTTTTTCACCATCTTTCCCTCCCCTGTCAGAAGAAAAGGCAGTGGTAATTGTATGCTCGCAACTAGCGAAATCTAGTAGATTAAGGACATGGATCCTTCTTTCATATGCAGCAAAATTTAGTGGATTAAGAAATTGTTCCCCGTCGCCTATAATAAAGAGAGGACTCTCACCAAAAGAATAAAGAGAGGATGAATTTTGGACTGATCAAAACTAAGATCTGGCAGTAAAAGATTATCAAAGAGCTTACCGAAAGTTTGCAACAGAGAGACGTTATGAGGTTGAAACAGGGCAGCAGTGAGATGGCCTTGTCGACTAGCCATGCTAGACTTGGAGGGAACAGAAATTATTCTTGGAGCCAGCTCTATAAGATGAAGGGAAAACTAGGAGCAGAGAAGGTGAATGAGCTAGCTGAAACGTCTGAACTGATATATAGAGGCTCCAAGCGGGTCGGGTTAGGAAGGGGTTTTGGCTTCCATCCCACCACTCGTCCGAGATTACCTCACGTCTCACGTCAGGCGGAGTACAAAGTCTAAAACCTGCAAATAAATCTTCTTTATATTTTAACAAAAACACTTGATTTGGTAAAACGAGCCCAGATAGTTCCCAGTAGAGTGGAAGCCTTAAATATATGTATCTCAAGAGCCAAAAATAATTGATGATTGCTATTTTCAACCTCTCGGTGGAAGCTTCCCATGCAACTTCCATGCAAATGCGTCATCGCTGATTTAAGCACAAGTTTAAATGTATTTGTTATTACATTTGGATAAAGTTTCAGAATTTGGAGAATATTCTTACTCGGCTCCACGGTAGCATGATTAGGGCATGCTCTTCGACGTTATTAAGTAACAAGGCCTGCCATTTCGATGCCACCCTAATTAAGGAGCACGACGGATGAAAAAAATCAAATCACATACTTTGGTTGGAAGGAATCCGTGACCATGCGAGACTTCCAACAAAACTATATCTCCAACAATGTCATCAAGTTTGAGTAGTTGGTCTTGAGCCAATTATTTTAGATCCAATCCACGTAATTGATGGCAACATAACCAATTACCTTAATATTTTAGTTTACCTTCTTGGACACCTCGGTGTGAGATGCTTTTGCACTTGGAAGCCATCCGCCTGAGTTATTTTTCGATATTTTGCATAGGTCAAAACGTCCACCAGCGTGCGCTGTGGTTACCCCGAATCCTAGTTGTAAAAGACCGATCCTACATTCTTATGAATATGTGCTATAAAATAGTTATTATGCTATCAGAAAATATTTAAGATTCTGAAAAATAAAAAGTTGATCTTTTTTTTCGTTTCTAAAATAGGGTAATCAGAAAAGAAAAATCAGGAGCCAGGATGCTTTCTAATTCTAGCAATAATTCAGGCATCCAATGATTCATGCAATACGACTACCAAGGCTACGCTGATTTGGCGAACGAATCACCATTTTAGTTCCTTAGATAAGAGTTATATTTTAAAAAAAATTCTGAGAAAATATTATAATATCATATTTTTTAGTGATATAACAATATGTTATATTTATATTTGATTTAAAATATCAGGTCAAGGGGCTAAGGTATTCCCACCGGCCTAGGCCTGGCAGGACGTTCAGACTTGATTCCTAAGCCTGGCCCGATCCCAGTCCTACCGACGTTTGCCCAGAAGTTTTCCGGGCCTGATTGTTGAGGTTCACCACCTCACTGGCATCTCGATTCCCTCCTCCCTTGACACCGCTTCAAATTTCGGATTCATGGGAGCTTCTACTCCTCCAGCCGGGGGAACCCAAGATTTTGGAGCTCTCTGGAGACCAACACCATCCGTGGAAATATTATACATATATAGACCTTGTTTGAACGTTTGAAACTAGTGTACAAGGCATGCTTAAAACAACAAAAAAAGTTCCTGAATATTCTACAGAAATCTAGAATTATAAGTCATTTGTGTTGATTGCTATTTAACATGTAGATTATATAGCTTCAAGTAATATACATGATACATACTAATGTTATAAATTTAGGCCTTGGAAGAATTATCTAGGCCCAAGCATGCAAGAAATCTGTTAACAATAACATTCTCTAAATTTACAAAAATAAATAAATAAATAAATATTTATATGTTTATAGTAAAGCTGTATTACTTGTGTTTGATCTAGCCATTTGAGGGTTGCAATCCTTGTTTACGTTTAGATCAAGTATAGATTTATGCAAGCATTTAGAGAAATCTTTTAAAAATAGATTTTTTTTTTTCTTCCGTGGAATTTGAGTTAGAAGGTGTTTTGGTTGATAGAACCATTCTCCTTGAGCGGCCCAATCCACAAATCTGGCAGAAAATTCAGTCCAATCTTGTCGGATAACCAAAACAGGCTCTCAGTTTTCTCATAGTCCATTAGACCACTATCTAACTTGATTGCAACCCGAGACATCCTCAAGTAACTCTTATGAATTTTAGAGTCAAAGAACCGTGCATTGCATTGTGGCGCATGATGACAATGTAGTTGCAAGCAGGTGTTGTAACAGAAAAATTAAATAACAAGAAAAAACCACCAATTTTCTGATTTACAAGTCAGGTTCCTTTCAATCTGCATCCATGCAAATTGGTCACATTTCCAACACAAATATTAAAGCCCGATATGCATTGCACTAGACCTTTGCAGGAAAGTAGGGGAAAACTTTGCTTTCACCATGTAGCCAACCCACGTAAGCACTTTTCTCATCAGATTTCCGACCCAAACTGAGGTGGACCTGGTTTTCTTGGGCCAGACTGTTTGGGCTGGCCCATTGATAGCTCTAGTTATTGAGCTCGAAGGCCATGCAACGCATTTTTAATGCTAGACTATGTCACTGGCCCATGCTATGAGATTCGTGCACAACACAGGTGGCGCCAGAACTATGAGTGAGTTTCGAGAGGCTATTTAATAGTTAATGCACAGATGTGTTTCTTATTCCCTTTTTCACTACTATTTTATTTATTCCAAAAAATTTGGTGAAATTTATCATGATAACCATCTTGGATGCACAAATATGATGATTTAAAACTTGTTAAATAGTGAACTTTTTTATTCATACACAAAAGTGTAGCTATAACATGCTAGATACAAAATGTGAAGTAATCATTCTCCTCTTGCAGTCTTACCAAGAAAAGATTATATAGGTCAAAACAAGTCAACAGATCAGTTCCCAGTCAGATATGGCTCTACAAATGTCTAAAGCGCGCCCTGTACGTCGGACACTTGGACCAACTCTTGCTGAATTACCGAAGTCCCTTAGTCTCATGAGTTGCGATGAGTTTGACAACTTCCTGGGACGTGTCATTGTTACATTACTCTATTGCACAATTCATGTAACAATTCTCCAATCCAAGGGCATTGCAGCAGTAGCAGTGTTGCATCTGATTCAAGGTTTAAGAGAATAAAGAACTATTTTTTTGTTGCACTTATCCAGCCAAATGTTTATTTGAATACTTGCTAGATTTTCCTGTCACACCGTCCTGTTCTCCTTATGTTTCAGGTTGTTCTATTTGACTAACAGAGTGTGTAAGCTTTAGATAACAGGATCAGTAAGCTGAAGCCTGAGCACTATTTTCTCGTAGGGAGCTCTGGTAATTATAATTTCATGTATTTTCTGCTTGTGAACAGCTGTAAGGAAGTGCTGCTCGCGTTCTGTACATTCCACCTCATGATCTTTATGGTACGGTTGTTATTGTTGCTGTTCTATTTTCTTGCTTTATTGTTGTTCTATGTTCTTGCTTTATATTTGATGTGGCTCTCTAGCAGTTAGTAAATGACCGTAACTTCCCATCTCAAATCTGTATAGAATGGGTTCTTTCATTGGGTAGTCATTTAAGATTAAGCAAACAGTTTGCTGATGATGATGAGGATCCTCGAGTTATGGGAGAAGATGACACTAATGTGGGGGATCACAACCGAGGATGATGCCAATTGCATGGCAGATGTTAATTTTCTAGACTCGTTCATTCTAGATACATCTTAAACTGAGGTCTTGTACAAGTTTACAAACTAAAGGAAGAAAATCTATAGAATATTATAATTTTGATATGGTCGAGCTGAAACTAAGGAACGTAAATCAACCAACAACTTTACCAACAACCTCTTGACCTAATATTATGTGTGCAATATATAACGCTTGATAATTTGAAAGAAGCCAATATTTTGCTTGGATTTGCATCGACCTTTAGATCACACGGGCATACACAACCACTATAATGCACAGCTTCATAAATTCCTGTTGTTCATCTCCTCGGATCTGATGAATATTCTGCTAAGGGATTTCTTGTACATCTGTCAGATCCCGTACGTCACTCCACGAACATGACACGACTTAATGACCACAAAAATAAAAAGGACATATGGGAAAGAAAACCTTCAATTTATATTTCTTGCAGAACCAAGACCAAAGGACTCAACTTCGTAGTAAAAAGAGAGAAAAAAACAAAGAAGCAGAAGAAGACGACTGTACTTCTACATTCTCTAAATCGATGTGCTTGCACATATCAATTACTAATGACTAACCTAACCAAATAAAAATAAACAAAATACTAATTTAGTGATTCATCTTCCAGGGAAATTATCTCGCAGGCTGAAGATACATCAGTATCGTCGTCTGATCCGGAGTCTGCACTATGATCACCATCACTATCATCACTGCTATAGCCATCATCGACAAGCAACCCATTGTCTCTGGGACCCACAAGAGCACAAGCATGACTCACGCTAGCCTCTACGAAACCGAAGAAGATAGCGTACCATAAGAAGAGAAAGAATACACCACGGAGCACTTCAGAAAGTAGTAGCACGGGGATGAGAGAGAGGCTTCCCTTGACTTCGCTTCGATCGCAGCCACCATCATCACATAGAATTGCGACAATGCTGATGATTAGAAGATATGTAGACCATCCTGTTTTGTGAGAGTATATGAGAGGAAGGCTCAGGCCGAACGACAGCCCAGCGCTGAATGTCACAAGGATCGAAAGAGACAGTGCCAGTATAAATTGGTGGCGGCTGTTCTTGACACGGGAACTGAGGACTTCCATGAACAGCTTTTGGGTGGCATCGAGGAAAGGGCGGCTCCGTCTTCTGAACTCCAAGGCTCGATCCCAGACGAAGTCGAGGAAGGTGTGGAAGGTGAAGGGGCGAGACCCACAAATAACAAGTGCGAGGGCGGAGAGGAGCAAGAACTCGAGGAGGAAAGAATGGAAGCGTAAAAAATAGGTTGCGGCTCTATAGACTATCAGGAGAGAGATCAGGTGGAATCCTTCTGTGCTCTTGCAAAAGAAGGAAGCAAAGGGAATTCGAGCCATGGAGAAGAAAAGGGAGAAGGAGAGAGACGAGGGAGACACAAGGAGAAAGTGTCTTGCTGTTGGAGGATATATATAATAGATCGGGTGACTTAAGAGTTGGAGTTTATCGTGAACTCTTCTTATTCGAGGATGATCCCGACTCCCAATCCCACTGGGTTATAGCTTCTCTTCTGGTGGCGCGCGTCTGATCGTCGGATTCCCATGAGCGCTGGGAGATTCGTTCCAAACTCCTCTTGCATCCCAGTAGTGTTGGTTTGCGGAATAATTTCTCCCGCGGATGTCGCTGGCCATCTAGGTGTCCGGTAGGAACAAAGAACCTCCTCTCTTCTCTCTCTCTCTCTCTCTCCTTCGTCTACGAGTCAAGTAATCATCGACTTAGGTATCCTCCACGCTTCCCTCCTCTTCACCCATGGCTACTAGAGCCATTAATGATTCATCTTCTTCTTCCCTCATCGTTCTCCTCAAAGCTTCGAATCTCCTTAGGTTTATATTGGATCCCCGTTGTTCGATCTTCGCTGGACTCTTGCTCGTCCCTCTGTTGTTGCTCCGATGGACTCAACCTTCGTTGAAACTGTTCGCAACGCCTTCATGGAGTCCCTCGATGCCCAAGCTTTAAATTCTCGAGAAAACTCGCCCTCTCAACGCTGCATGGAGAGTCGGCGTCGAGTCTTTTATTGCACACGATCAACCTTTTCCGTTGCCGCCTGTAAAGCTTGTATCGAGTTTCATAAGGCGCAAGAGTTTGATTCGGAAAACAGAGCCCGAACTGAAGCCGAAAGAAGTCTCCTTCACGAAATCATGCTCACTGTCACATCCTTCATCATTGGAAGCCATGCTTTGTTCTACAACTTGGTGACGGGTTTCCGGACGGTGATGAAGGTATACGTGGGATGCACTGTGTCAAGGATGATGATGCTCTGAAGTTAATATCGATGAAATATGCGAAGCTTGCCAAGATATTGTTTTGGTGAATCATCAAACGTTGCTTGATGGGCTATTTGCCGCTCTGCTTACTGTCAGCTTGTTCATCGATCTCTAAATCAAAGTTGTGTTCTTCTCTGCTCCAATTGCTTCCTGGCTGCTTCTCGGCATGAGAATAATTCATTACAACGCTAAGATGATGGCTGATAATGATGTAAATCAAGTTGCTGTTCAGGATAGCTTCAATGACAGTAAAGTTGCTACTCAAGACTGCATTGATGAAGATGATGTCTGTGGAGGTGTGGACACTACAACAAGAAGGGGTTTAGCAACTATTTTTGCCGACGCTTTTGAAAAGCATCGACAGGTCAGCGCAACTTGCCGACATTTTTATAAAGCGTCGTGTTTCACGTCGTATTTCAACGACGTTTTTAAGCGTCGTAAAATTTCTGCATTATTAACGCCGATGCATTTAGCAAAAGCATCGTTAAATAAAAAAATACAGATGCTTTTTTACGTCATTATTTAACGACACTAAAAAGCGTCGTTAGATCCGATTAATACCTCCATTCTCCCGTACCCTAATCTATCTGCCGCCGCCCTCCTTCCACCTATTCCTCCATCTCCACCGACCCCCATCTCCGCCGTTGGCACCGCACCCCATCTCCACCGCCGGCACCGCACCCGCCGTCCACGCCGCACTGCCGTCCGTCGCTCTCCTCTGCTGCCGCGTCCGTCCACGCCGCACCCGCACGGTCCATGACGTACGCCGTCCGCCTTTCTCGAAGCAGCCACCCCACCAGCCCTCCTCCCTTCCCCCTCCCGGTGGCCGTCTTCGCAGGCCAAAAACCCCCGGTCCCCTCTCCGACCCGGCCGCATCCCACCATATCCAACATCATACCTTTCAAATCTGCATCGGAGAGACTCGCGAAATCGTCTTTTGGCTTCGTCAGACTGAGGTATTTTCTAAACTTGATTATTGATTTATCTAGGGCATCAGTTGGTTGAGATTATCATGTCAGCTGTTGACTTGCCATGAACCTTGTTCTATGACTTGAATTCATATCGGAGAAAGAAGGTGGTGTCGGGATGGTAGGGGTATTCAAATAATAGAAACCCATTCTTTGGTGATGATCCATCCTTTGGCTGCACTTTTTTCTTTGTATTTTAATCCGCCGACCAATCCACACTGAACCTGTTCTCTCTGGGA
>KE504765.1:932926-959856 GCA_000441515.1 Elaeis oleifera | reverse complement strand
ATATATATATATATATATATATATATAACATGAATGAAAAAGTGAAGGAGTATTATAGTTTATCAAAAAAATAATGGGGGATAATTTTGTCAATGCAAAAGTTCATCCTGCAATTCTCCATCGATCTTCCTTCATCCTTCCAATTTAGGAGGATGCAAATTGGTGGATCAGGGTAGATGGGCAATTTCTCCTTTTTTTATCCATTCTTCCTGTAGTTTTTTGAACCAAACGGTAGATGGAAGCCATCCATCCTTTCAATTTCATCCATCCACCTCTCATGACCTCAACCAAACATAGGATAAATGCCCTAGCTTGTGGTTTAGTCACATATAGTCTGCACTTTGGTCGTGATATTTGGATGTACGCGTTCTTGCATGGAGAAATTTGTACACGAAAAGCTCTTGCTGTCCGAGATTGTTTTGTTCGACACTTTTTTTTCTAGGAATATTGTGTGCTGGTGTAGTTGCTAATATAGAATGCTTATATTTGTTTCATTCCCTGGAAGTCTTAGATATATCCTTAACTACTTTTAACTACTTTGCCATAATACACTGCAAGGATGACATTATACTTCATATGGGGCATGAGCATAAGGAAGAGGGAGGTGAGGGTTGGGGGTGGGGATAGCATATTTTATCTTGCTGCAAAGCTATAGTTTTTCTTTCTTTTTTCCTTTCGTGTATGAATGTCTGCTTAATTTCTACCAGTTCCTATTGTCAGTTCATTAAGCTCTCAAAAGTTCTTTCAGCCTTTTTCTCTCCTCAACCCAATAATTTGATGTAAAGCCATTTTCCTAGCTGACTTTTTAGGTAACGAGTAGTTTCCCTTATATTGACCATATGAAAAGTTCAATTTTGTCTCTTTGGGTACCATGTAGAAGTCTTGTAAATTGCCATGACTGCCAACTTCTTCATTATGGTGTCAAAACCATCCTTGCTGCTTCACGACTACTCCTTTTGTTGATCTGGACTTTTGCAACCAAAATGAATCAGTGATGACCATCATACTCTGAATAGTTGAGATTCAAGCCCATAGTGAATAATAGATGGATATGCTGCATATATATTACAGCTGAATGAAAACTATTTGCTGCTTCCTGCCATGTGCAGTGTCCTTTTGTAAGCTGTAATATGATATTAAAAAATAAATAAAATCCTTCAAAGAGGAAGTTTCTGTTTCGTAATAAAAAACCATTGTAAGGCTATGCTTTCTAGCAAAAATTTGGTTTGAGAAGCCTGCTCCTTCCCAATTTCATCTTATTGGACATTTTCATTTTCTTCTTGATCTTTAGTGATTCAACTCTTTTCCTCTCTTTTTTTGAGAAGGATAGGTAGAGCTCAACCCAATTCAAAAGGCAGCAATGTAACATTTTGACTTATGTTATATTTCAGGGCAAATTGGATATGCACTGGTACCTATGATTGCTCGGGGAGTAATGCTAGGTCCGGATCAGCCTGTTATCTTGCACATGCTTGATATTCCACCTGCTGCAGAGTCTCTTAATGGGGTTAAAATGGAGTTGATTGATGCAGCATTTCCTCTTCTTAAAGGTATTGTTTCTTTTTCTGTGTTATGCACTGTTTGGTCTGTATACAGTTAGTCTAGTGTTGCTTCATTTTTAACCTTCTAATCCTGATGCTTACTCTTACAAAATGCCTCCAATGATTATTCAGGAGTTGTTGCTACAACTGATGTTGTTGAGGCCTGTACTGGTGTCAACATAGCAGTCATGGTTGGTGGGTTCCCGCGGAAAGAGGGAATGGAAAGAAAAGATGTGATGTCAAAAATGTTTCAATCTATAAAGGTCAAGCCTCTGCCCTCGAAAAGTATGCAGCTGCAAACTGTAAGGTGTGAAACATCACAGATGCACATGCTATCTATTTATTCATCTCTTTTCTGTAAATGTGTAGATGGTTAATATTATTTGAAAACGGCAGCACAGCACAATTTAGTTCAGAGAACTTGCATATAGTTCTTACTGTTTCAGTGTGGATTGCTTATATATTTATGACATGTGCCTGCATGATTCTGACCTTTTCCAAAATTTACAATTTTGTCCTGCAGGTGCTAGTTGTGGCTAATCCTGCAAATACCAATGCTCTGATTTTGAAAGAGTTCGCTCCATCCATCCCTGGGAAAAATATAACTTGCTTGACACGGCTAGATCACAACAGGGCACTGGGCCAGATTGCTGAGAGATTAAACATTCAAGTCAGTGATGTTAAGAATGTAATCATCTGGGGAAATCATTCTTCCACTCAGTATCCTGATGTAAACCATGCAACTGTCAAAACACCAGCTGGTGAAAAGCCTGCCCGTGAACTTGTTGCTGATGATGATTGGTAAGAGTCTGCACAGAGATGTACTTTTATGCTTGCAATGTTCCTGAAATCCATCATGAGCATTCTAGGTTTTGTAACTAAACATGTGTACTGCTATCTGATTATTATAGGCTGAAGGGAGAATTTATCACAACTGTTCAACAACGTGGTGCTGCAATCATTAAAGCAAGGAAGCTCTCAAGTGCATTATCTGCAGCTAGTGCTGCTTGTGATCACATACGTGATTGGGTCCTTGGGACACCTGAGGTTTTATTTTGTTCCTGTCTTTTATCTGATTCAGTTGGCTTGTTGTTATGAAGCTCACTAGGTATTTTCGTTCCACTATCTCAGGGAACATGGGTTTCCATGGGAGTGTATTCTGATGGTTCATACAATGTACCAGCTGGGCTTATTTATTCATTTCCTGTGACATGTCGTGATGGCGAGTGGACTATTGTTCAAGGTATGTATCTTGCTTGGGAAACTTCAGTATCTTGTATGCTTATATTCACTCGGCTGAATCTTTATGGAATCCATAACACATTGATTATTTGAGCCCAAGATGTATTATAAATTAACAGAGTAGTCCAAATATCATCTGGTACAGTCTTTGTTTAAAGTCATGCTTCTTCTTATATGTATGAAGAAGCCATGTAGATTTTGAAAGGAGTGATCCACCTATCACATCAAAGAGATGAAGAGGATTGGAGCTTAATACTTGGGAAAGTTTTAGGTCTATTCTGTGCTAGTCTTTCACCTTTAAAGGTGGTTGGAGGTGCAAATCTGGTGGAAGTTCTTCTTTGTTATAGCTAGTTACGCTAACCTGGTAGGGCTTCTACTTCTCCCTAGTTGCATCATGCATCCATAACCAATAGTTTATAATATTTTTCAAAGCAGTTGCCTTCAATAGTGCTGTAGTTAAATTTCCCTGGTTCACAACTTCACATAGAAAATATACGTGTACAGGCTGTAGTGCAATGTCATTCTGCTAAATAATACTCGTTACAGGATGAATTAAGCTGAAGGCACTATTTGCATTGATGATTCCCTTGAAGGTGGGTTCTTGACATTTTTGATGTTGCATAGGTGAGATAGGATTTGTTTAAGACCATTGCAAGCTAAGAGAGGCTGGAGTTGTTTGGTGCATGTTTTGGGTTTTGGCAGAGGCTGTTTCAATTGGAATTGGTTTAAAGTTTTGAGGTTTTATTGGGTTCAGTTAATATCTTTTGGAATTGCCTAGTTTCAGTGGTTTTGGTTGACTTCAACACATACAAAGCCTTGAGTCTTGTTTATGGGTATTTGCTTTAATTATTTTAAGTTTGCAGCAGGATATTGCTTGCAATTGATAGATTGAACAGGCAAGATCAAATTTGGATTTTTTTTTTAATGTTTAAAATGCAAAGGGACCTTAGTATTCAATTCAAAATATTTGAGAGAAACTTGATTTTGCGATATGCTTAATTTGCTTTCCTTCATAAATTTCACAATTAATTTATAAATTATGAAAAGTGGGTTTGATTGTTATCCTATTAATTAAAAGTTCCCTGATAGTGAATTTGTTAGATGTTTTTTTAAGATGCATGGAAGCATCCTATAAATAAAACCCACAAATTTGAGGAACAAAAATTTTAGCAAAAAAGGGAGAAAAATGTTTTTTATTCTTTAACCTATGAACAACAGTTTTTGTTGTTAAATTTCATCACGACTATATGTATTATTTGTATGAGAAATCTGGATCTACTTATGCTTCAATAATTTTGTTAATCATTCTTTTGGTATTTGTGACCATAGTGATTTGTGATTTTATTGGAATATAGTCATTTTTTGATATTTCAGTTATTCACATTTGTTACGTTCATTGCCATGGAATTTATTTATGCATGAACTTCACCTTACAAACCTCTAGTAACTCCTTTGAACAAAAGTTTTCTGCGATCATCCCCTAATGGTTGGAGCACTTGGCATTTTTGACGTGCTTGCAACTCAAAAGAGGAGATGAACTTGAGATCAAGTGTATTTCCATGTAACATGACTGCACTGTTAAAACTCCCTCACAAAGTAAAAACCACATAGGCTTTGAAGGGAAAGACAAAGATATATAATAATGATTTGTTCTTACCTTACGCTATAATAAAACCCACAATATTCTGCTTTCCTACTTTCACTGAATCTAACCACCTAATTCTCTTAGTAGACAAAGGCTTCATGGTAAAGGCTGAACCTACCAACTTTAATAGGAAACAAAAACCAATTGAAGAAATCTCAACTAATATGTTGTAATGATCCAGAAGCTCACCTAAAAGGCCTGATTGAAGTTGTTAAGTAGGGTCATTAGCCTTGCTTGAGTACCCAATGCACACTAAATGTGTGACTAAATGCATGCATAGGTCTACCACTCTCCATTTAAGCTAAAGCAGGCTCATCAAGGGAAGGGTCCAATTATAAACAGTCGAACCGCCTTGTGATTAGTCCAAAAGCACTGTGGGCTGTGTTAGTTCTGAAACCATTTATGACGGCCCACAACCTCATCCAAAAAGGCTGGCTAAAGTATTTAATTTGGGTCCTTTGCTTTATCCAAGACCTAGCCGACACCCTCGTGTGGGAATAAATGCATGCCTGAATAGGTCCTCTCATATATAATACTATTCCTGTTCCTACTCTTCCTCTCTAGTCATGGCAGTTAAGACTTTGCCTTCTTGCATTTTTTGACAAGTCATGTTTGGGTCCATACAGCACCATTGTATTTCCTTGAAAATGTTTGTCTATGAATCATCTTTCTTTTCCCCATTTGAGATGCCCAATGAATCTGTAATTTGAAATACCATAGCTTGAAAATGTTTTACCTGGAGCAACATTTGCCTTGGATACTTGCAACCATGACTAACCTATGTCCCGATCATTTGGTTTGAGCTTTGAGAATCCTTGTTCACCCAGCATTCCTACTTATGGCTATACCTCTTGTCGAGCTTTTCTATATCCCTTATCACAACTATGTTAGCTCAGGTCTTCCCTTCTATTTATTATATCTTTTGACAACTAATAAAGCCCCTCAGCCCATCTTAGGCTTGCCCATACCATCATAACCAATTCTCCATCACTTAACTTGCTATTTGGATAACTCATACAACTCTTTGAGTATACTTATTCCTCTGTTTTTGTACATTCTCCCACATGTATGTCAGGTCCTCATTTTTGCTGCATTAACTTGTTTTCTGGAGCCTCTTTATTGCCCAATATTCTAAACCATATGATACTGAAAGGGCCTGTTGTCATTCTATATTTTTTCTTAGGTGTTTTAATTACATAATAGCCCTAAAGAACTTCTCCCCTTCATCCAACCAGCTATAGTTTGCCACGTAAGTTTAGATCTTTTCCCATTATTTTGTATAATAAATTCTGATGTGGAAACTGGGATCCCGTGTCTGTCAATCTTGAGTGGGTTCTCATCTTCATCTCTATTTCTGCATAACTGCACTTCCAATGCCATTAAGCTGACCTTAATTAACTAGTGCTGATTTATAGTTCTCCTATTTTTGGCTTACTTGAATTTCATAATTCTTTTGGGAAACCAATTGGATTATATGATTTCTTGGCAAATTCTATGTTGTAAAGTATCCACTATTCTAAGCTCATCTCTTCGTTCCTTCCAAATTGTAGATGTGCAATTCATAAATCTTCTCTGATTTTTTATCCTAAACGATCTTATCGAGGAAATCCAATGGGCTTACAAGCAAAGTTCACATTCTTGGTACTAGATCCTATAGCGGTACCATCTTGTTACAATGTTGGTACGCTCAGTGCAGGGTTGAATCCGGCATGCCGACATTTGGTACACCCTTCATATTGAGCATCAGTTTGGTAACAGTTCAGTGCAGTATTTCCCCCCATAGGATGGTACACGTTAGTATTGCAAACCTTTCTTCATACTGACTTATGTAATGCTTGACTTGAGCCATTTGACATACAGTCCATAACTGTTGATATCTAGAGATTTGCTTTTTTCCTTGTTGGGTTGATCCCTTGGTTGATTTTGTCCAAAACAATATAAAGTTCTGTTTTGTAATTTTAAGGGATTCTTATCCTTCCGCATCATCGTACATGGGCTGGAATGGTGAACTTAAACTGAGTTTCACAGTTGTAAAACAAAGATTGCCACTCTGTGTTGCAACAGTCATGATCATCATGAAGTGATGGACGTTGTTTTTAGTGTCTTAATCAAGATTTTTAACTACCTAGATCTCAGCCATCCCGGAAGGTATCCGATGTTGAGATGGATCAAGATGTCAGTTTATCTTGGAAAAGATAGATAATTCAGAATAAGAAAAATAGGAAGAATTCTGGTATCTCAACCAGTATTATGGGAACTGAGATGTTGAAGGTCCTGATTAATAGAATAGACTTGCAATGATTTCCATATTAAGACAGTGATTTGAACATGTAATAATAAATATTATTTTAAGATTCTAAAAGGCATATCAGGAAATCTCAGCAATATCTTGATAATATATCAGCGGATATTTCAGTGACTATCTGATACTGATCCAGACTGCATCTCAGCCTGACTATCCGAGATGAAAACCTTGTTTGTAATTGGATGTTGTTGCACTCACAGAAAGCAGTCAATCAGCCTATGATAGTGGCAGTAGTTTTATAACCGATGCATTATGGTGCTGGCTTATGTCTGGAATCCAGCATGCTTACACATAATTTTGGTATCATCTGCATTCTACAGATTGGTTGAATAAAATTTCCTAGATAATATCATCGATCATATTTAACTATTTTCAAGAATCGATCTATCCAATTTAGGTAGTTCCCAGAATCGAGCTGCTTCTCTAAGTAGTTTATTTAGATTAGTACATATTCTGTTAATACAACTAGTCATCTTGTTCTGCATGGTTTTATGCCACAAAACTTTCTGAATAATCAACTGATATGTAGTGCAAAGTAAAGAAGCAAAGTGACTGACCTTCAATGTCTGCCTATGATGCTATCAGGGCTTCCAATTGATGAGTTCTCAAGGAAGAAAATGGATGCGACTGCCGAGGAGCTGACGGAGGAGAAGGCATTGGCATATTCATGCCTCTCTTGAACGTCTCCCTTGTTGGGTACACCTGGAGTGATTAGAGGCCCTACGGTTACTGCATACTGAGAAGTAACTCCAGATTTTGAATAATAAACTTTGGTTCTGCAGAAACAATTGTTGCAGAAGTTGCCTCTATTGATCTATGATGTTTCCTTTCTTTTTGCTCTTACATAAGACCTCGTTGGTTGTATAGACCGCGTTGCCACTGTGGTATGCTTTAACCCATTTATGGTAATTTATGCGGAGACGGTAACTTTTATCAGGATGTGTACTATTTATTCATGAGAAGTGTTGCAGATGTAGCTTCGTTGGGCATGATTATTTGTTTTGTCGTTTTGGTCATATTGCGGACCCAATCTTCTTCTTAATGTCAAAATCAAAACATGCGAATCAGAAGGAAATTTGATGCGCAAAAAAAATAGAATTCTAGTATGATTCAAACTTCAGGTAGGATTAGCGCCAAGCACAAGGCTGTTGTGGTTGGGAGAATTCTAGGATTTCATTTCACGTGTTATTGTCCCCGTTCACCATATATTGTGATCGTAGCATGCACTGATCTAGATTGTTTCCTCGTTGCTGGCTCATGATACTACGAAGACGAGCAAGGACAATCAGATTTGTGATGTCACACGTATGGTATATGCATCAAATCGCATGCGACAAATTAACCAGTCTATAAACATGTACGGTAATGGTAACTATACTTATGTCGTCACTTGATGAAGAGATTTTCATGGCCACTAAAGAATGAAAGGTGATAACAAAATAGGTTGATGGCTGTTGTTCCTATTGGAAACGAAATGTGAGTGATTCGATGGATTTGAATTCTTATATATCGATTCACGTGGTATTTTATCTTGGAGATCAATGGCAAAAATAGCGGTGCCCCTTTGAATAAGAGTTAAAAATCAGTTGATAGGACATGGAAAGTCATGGCAAGGAAATTTGGCGGAAGAATTGATTATATATTATACAAACAGGACTCTTCTCTTAGCCATTAGCTGACTGCAAAATTGGAAGAATCCATTAAAAAAAAAAGAAAAAAGTAGTCACTTCATCACTACTATTTGGACGACAGAATTTTGTTGCCAGGTTCCTTGTCGAACGGGACCTTTTTGTATGGTTGGATTTTAGAATAATTTTTATTGATTGCCATCGAGTGGCGTGTTGGCAGCTAGGACTCGAAAGTAGCACAAAAACAACGGAAGAAAGGTTCTGTACGCCGTTTATCGATATCCAATCTTAAAACTCCTTGGCCATGTGGTGCTGGATATTCATCAATCATCACATCCTTGCTGTCTGAAATGTAGATCAAGTCAGGCAGAAAATTGCTGCAATCTACTTATCCAGAACTGTATCAAATCATCTTTCATGCTAGCTGGCAACAACTAGGCCCAGATCTCTCCAAATTGTTCCTTGCCCACTCTTCAACTTGCCACTGGGTCCATCTCTGGTGCGCATGATATGACCACCCACGCGGCAGTACAAACGGATGGATTCCATGGACACGCTGAGAAATTCTTTGTGCACCGCGGGCGGTGCAGAACCACGCTCACCGCCCGTAGTGGTTGATCCATGTATGGAGCCGCAATATGATGCATGCAGTTCTGCACCGCCCGCAGTCCACAAAGAATTTCTCCACGCTTTGCCAGCATCCAGACCGTATTTTGGCCTGTTTATAATGGTTCAGATATAGATCTTTCAACCATCACACGCAAGCCAGGACGCTGCCAAGATGCTGAGACGTCTATCGTTCAAACATTATATACAAGCCTCCCCAAGAAAAACCCATTACATACAGCCAAGACACAGAGACATCTACAGTTGAAACATGGAGGGAATTACTGTACTAGCTTTTTATTTTCTCAAAAGAAAAAGACATGATTTTTGAGGATGAGGTCGATGGCTGTAATCAGGGAAAAAAAATCCTCTTAACTATGTGAATAATTGGAGTTCCCTTCGGTGCTTTAGAGAATATTATAACCATAATTTTTATGAGAGTCCACTTGTAGCCAAGGTAGGAAAGCTAATGCCTCAATTGAGAGCCTGTTTGTACGAATGAACCGAAAATTTCATTGTGTTCGTAGATTGAGCTAGTAAAATCAGTAGATAATAGGCTTATAGTTACAGACCAAGCGAGAACATACCCATAACTATTTAAGATTGATTTTGGAGTGATACAGGTCTGACCCATTTTTGAATTTTAGTTGGTTCATTTGGACATTTTGATCTTTTTTTAATTATTTTAAAGTTTGATAGCTATATAGTATAATCACTTACTTTGTACTTCATCTTTCTGATACAGTAAAATCTCTTTCTATTTTCGACTGTGGATATAGACTAAAGATCGAACCATATAAATCATCATGTTTATTTTTCATATATGAGTACTTATTATTATTTCATATTTCATACTAATTAACAAGCAATCTTGCAACATATCACGTACGACACGTAGAAAAGATATTGTCTCAAATGCAACCCCAAATCTTTGAATGTCATTTGGGGCAAATTGTAGATAACTATGTCGTACCAATATTTTCAACTTGTTATCAATTGGCCGATATATTCATCAAATCTTATTTTAATTTTTAAAAGATAAGTTGGGCATTCTTGATTTCCCAACTCCAACTTGAGAGAGAGAATTGGAGCATGACTTATTAGAATAGATGCCATATTTGCCACATAATCCCCATTAATTATGCAAATATTTGCGGGATCACATACCATAGTTACCGGTCAACCCTATGGGATCACATGCCATATACTCCTTGCCAATCATGGAATCATTTAGGATCACATATCACCTAAACCATCAAACTTATAGGATGGCATACTATATATTTCCATTAATCATGAGATCATGCGGGTATGACATACCATATACATTCACATCAAACATGGGATCATGTTACTTTGTAATCTATATATCACATATTATGATGCGAGTAAGATTATTACATTCCCATATAATTCTCAACAGTTATATCACGGGAAAGTTTTGAGCTCAATAAAGCAGGAAAAGGAAAGCTTGCATCCTAATTCTTATAGTCTATGTACTTAGCAAAAATAGGAAAATCTCACAATCATTGTCACATTCTAGAGGTAAAAGTGGACCTAATATTATCTATCTGGTCAATTTTTATTTTCAAATTTATCCGAATATGGATAGAAAATTATGCATTGGACTAATATTCGTATCTATATTCATATTCGTCAAAAAAAATGAATATTGTTAGGATATATTATCCAACTTCATCATCATCTGGATACGTGGCAGCAGATTATTATCTGAGTTAATAATTCTCTCATGGTTACATTAGCCTATGACCGATCTGCCTCTTCAGTACTATTTGTTAGTCAGCTTAATCCAGAACTACTGATAGGCGGAACGCTCATCTCAGTTTGTGTCCGATCCGCGTCAACTTATTTGGTACTCAACCGACATGATTATTAACACTAAAAGTATGATGCCCAATTCAGATAGTCATCGATGTCAGTTATTCTACATCGGTCTATTATCGACGTGCTACTAGAGCTACAAACGGTTATCCGGCAGCTATCATCCAGCTCAGCAATAACTGCTTTCTAGCTATATTCTAGTTCATCGTCATGTAGACAATCACCTCATGATCTCTACACAGCTGGCCATTCTATTATAACAGATCTCTAACAGCCTAATAGATCTCTAACGGTCTAACAAATTTTTCTTAAGATCTAAGCGAGCTCAGAATACTCTCCGGAAGGTAAGTCTGAACTCACAGAGATAAAATTTTGCTAAATTTTTTATTGAAAAAAATCAGAGTTCTCTCCACTTCATTCCACTTTCAAACTCATACTTTTTTACTTTCTACTTCTTCATTTTCACTACCTGTTCTCAAGGCTCCGACTAACTTAAGCATCAAAGGATCCTAAATCAGATGATACCCTATGGTTTTAAGACTTCTTTTATAGGTTCATTCGCAGTCTATATCGGCTCAGCTCAGCCCTCAACTCTCCAGCTCGATTCATTACCGACCTCAGCATCTATCCTCCGGAGCTTTGCAACAACAGATTGACGCTAGAAGGAGGACATTCTAAAAATTTTTAATGAAAAATGATGAACAAGAAAGTACCAAATCATCCTCTACCTATCTCATCTTCTCCTAAAGACGCTCAAAAAGTTATCCAACCATCAGTTACTATTGATCCACAGTAGTTTAGTCTCCTGATCTAGTAGGTTTAAGCCCTTACTGCAATGGTACAACAGCTCCGGCATATCACTGAGCAGCAATAAGAAGCAACCTCCTAAGTAGTCCAATCACATCATTCCCAACAATCAACTCTGCAAGATCTTCCTTATAATCATGCTCTGGATCTCACAGATCAGTTTGGGGGCAGAATTATCTGTTCCAAGCAGAAAGATGGGTGTAGAAAAAGGTCTTGGGCAAAAGATCCAAGATCTTAAAAAAAACTAATGAAAATCAAATCAAAAGCTCACAGATTGGAGAGATTTCAGCCTACGATCTCTCTTTTCTCAGCAGATTCTTGATGAAACGATTCCTCTTCGTTTCAAGATACCTGTTGTGAAGTCATTCAACAGATCCACTGATCCTTTGGATCACTTGAAAGGTTTTGGAGCCATTATGAGGCTGCAAAGGGCATCGATGGTCTACTCTGCATCACTTCTCAATCACTCTCAAAAAATCTACAAAAATCTATTTTTCTGACTTTCAGCCAATATCCATTTCTTCTTTGAATAGTTAGCCAAACTATTCATCACCTATTTTGACAATAATAGAGTTCACTTGAAAAATACTAACAGTCTTTTACTGTGAAGCAGCAACAAGGTGAATCTTTGCGAGACTATGTGGCACGCTTCAACGCTGCCACACTCGAAGTCAAAACTTCAATGAGTCCGTTGTGATGGCAGCTCTGAAGCAGGGACTCAGGAGCAACCGTCTGATCTTCTCTCTTAATAAAACTACCCAAATAACTATGAGCAAATGCTCATCCGAATACGAAAGTATGCTGAGACTGAAGAAAAGAAAGCATACTCCATCAGGCAAAGAAGAAAGTGGAAAAAATAGCCTCGGGAAGAAGACTGCAGAAATCAACAAAATAATTCTGATCAACCTCGAAAAATCTGAAGTTCGAAAGTCTACTTCGATAATTTGATTCCTACACTTTCTTGTTTGCCCCTCGAGCTCAGATACTGATGGAGATTAAGGATTAAGGATATCTTCACCGATCTAATCTTATAAGAGCCCCACTAGTAAAAAAGATAAAAAGAAGTAGTGTCGTTACCATCGGGATCACAGCCACGATACTGAGGAGTGCCGACAACTGAAAGATGAAATTGAGGTACTGATACATCGAGGTCAACTCAACAAGTATGTTCGAGATCGGGTCAATCAATCTACCGACCAGCGGTAGAAGTCAGACAGTGAGAATGACCTCAATAGACCCATTGCTGGAGTTATAACATGATCTCAGACCTTGATGAAACTGAGAAGGCAGCCGAAGTAACTGGGAGCTCTCCAAGATATCAGCGCGTAGATAATACTATTTCATTTTCTGAGGATGATGTCAAAGGTATTCAAACTCTTGTAATAATGCTGTTGTCTTTTTATGACAATAGCAAAATACGATGTAAAATAAGTATTAGTTGATAATGAAACCTCCGCTGATGAATTGTTCTATGATGCATTCCAAAAATAAATTTGACAGGTCAGCTAAAGCAGGTCAGTATTTTTTGATCGATTTTCTAGAAATTCAATAGCTGTGAAAGGAGAAATCACTTTACCAGTCACTGCAGGCATAGAACCTTATCAGTCAACTGTAAAACTTATTTTTTGATCGTTAAAATGCCATCAGCTTACAATACAATTCTTGATCGATTTGGACTCAATGCCCTTAAAGCTATAGTCTCCACTTATCACTTGTTAGTCCGATTCCCAACTAAGTATGAAATCGAAAAAATGCGAGGAGACTAGATACTCACTAAATAGTACTTTCTGATAGCTATAAAGATGAAGAGATTTGTAGAAGCTTTACTAATTGAAATATTTGATTAAAAAATAAAGCTGATGTCAGAAAAATCGAGGAGAACCAGTCGAGAAGCTTGTTACTGTTCTTTGGGTAATGATCCAGAAAAATAGTTCAGATTGGATCTTTACTGGAATCTGACTTAAGGAAGAAATTGATATCTTTTCTTTGGGCAAATGTCGATGTCTTTGCATGGTCAGCCTCTGACATACCTGAAATTTTAGCTAATGTTATTGTACATAAGCTTAATATTGATCTAAAACATAAGCTAGTATAGTAAAAGAAAGAAATTTTCCTCCAGAAAGATAGAAAGCAATAGATGAGAAAGTTGACAAATTATTAAAGGCCAAATTTATCAGAGAAGTACAGTATCCGAAGTGGATCACAAATATTATCATGGTTAAAAAAATCAATAAAAAATGGAGGATCTGTATTGATTACATCGATCTTAATAAAGTTTGATCAAAAAATAGTTTTTCTCTTTCGAGGATTGATCAGCTTGTTAATACAATTTCAGAACACAAATTGCTGAGTTTCATGAATATTTTTTTTGGCTATAATCAAATTAGAATGATGTCTGAAGATGAAGAAAATATAACCTTTATCACTGAAAGAGATTTATATTATTATAAAATAATATCTTTTGATCTTAAAAATACAGATACCACATACCAACACCTAGTGAATAAGATCTTCAAGCAACAAATTAATCATAATATGAAGGTCTATATTGATGATATGTTCGTAAAAAGTATTGAAGAAGATCGACATATTACCAATCTAAAGAAAACTTTTGGTGAACTTTGCAAGTATCAAATGAAGCTCAACCTCAATAAATATGCTTTCGAAGTAACTTCAAAATTTTTTTTGGATTTCTTATAACTCAAAGAGAACTTGAAGCCAATCCTGAAAAAATCAGAGCTCTACTCAAAATGAAACATCTGAGCTCCATCAAAGAAGTTCAACAACTCATTGGACAAGTAGCTTCTCTCATTTGATTTATTTTAGATCGGCTAAAAATATCTCCTTTCTTAAAATTTTAAGACAGATTAAAGACTTCACTTGGTTGAATGAATGTCGAGTTATCTTCGATGACCCCAAGAATATCTTGGATCTGCTCCATTATTATCAAAGCCAGTAGAAAGTAAGGAATTACTCAAGTATTTATCTGTTTCAGCTAATGTTGTTAGTTCGATTTTGATCTGAAGTGATACAGAAATACAAAATTAATTATTACACAAGCAAACTAATTAGAGATGCTGAAACTCGGTATTCTAAAGTTAAAAAATGATCTATGCTCTTATCACATCAGCAAGATGGCTCCGATCTTATTTTCAAGCTCATTTTATCATAGTTTTCACTGATCAACCTCTAAAGTTAGTTTTGCAGTGGTTTGATACTTCAGGTCGAATTATTAAATGAGCTATTGAATTGAGTGAGTTCGACATTCATTATTGATCTCAATCTTTATTAAAAGTCCAAGTGCTACCTAATTTTATTGTTGAATCCTCTATTCCCAATGAAGCATCAATCTGAAGATCTTAGGAAATATTAATATGAACTCTTATTGGGTATAACATGTTGATGGAGCTTCTAATTCAAAAAAAATGGAGCTGGTTTGATTCTAGCAAGCCTAAAAAGAGTTGTCACTAAACGTGCTCTGAGATTCAATTTTGATACTTCAAATAATAAAGCAGAATATGAAGTATTGATTGTAGGATTTGGCATGGCTAAAGAGCTCAATGTTAAAAAGCTCAGTCTTCACAGATTCTCAGCTTGTTGTCGATCAGATATGAGGTCAATTTAAAGCTAAAGATTCTACTATGTCTCAATATTTACATAATGTGAAAAATTATTAAAAAGCTTCGAAGACTTGAAAGTCATACAGATATCCAGGTCAGAAAATATTCGAGCTGATGCCCTATTTCATTTGGCCGCATCGGGTTTCTCCAAACTTAATTCAAATATTTTTATTGATGTTCTTGAAAAGCCCAGTATTAAGGCCTTGTCTATTGCCCAAATTGTGTTGGAGATCTGGTACCAATTATTGTGGTAAAAGAATGAAGAAATAAAAAAGGACACGATCAAATTTATGGATTAAACTAAGGTCTACCTTGACGGGGCATGTAAAGACTTCACTATGAAAGAAATAATTATAAGAGAAGATCACATACTCTCAACTCTCATAAATTTCTCTCTTTTAACAAGAAGCTCTTACCTCTCACCCCTTACAAAAGCTCTCATAAAAAATTCAAAGGAGACTCAAACCTATCGAACCAGGGTCTTCTAAAATCTTTGAACGCTTCTTGATAGTCTCAGCCACCATCTAAGATCTTTGCCACTGCTACACAATTCTCTCAGACCGTCGGGGCCTTTTTATAGGCTAAAAACTATTTTAGCTCAGAATCGGACTTTCAATAGGAGTCAACTACCTTTTCCGACCATTAGATTATGACCGCAAGCCTTTCTGACCTTTAGATCACACCCCATCATGCATGAACCACTGTCAGGACCATCCGATCAAGTCCGCGTAAGCTGTCGGCCATTGGATCGTGCAAAATAGCATGTGAACCATCCATAAACTGTGCAAAACGAGTATGAAATGCATATGGACCGTATGTGAACCACATGGTTAATCCATGCACCGTGCATGGACCGCATCTCCTCTTGCGGTCCATCGTGGACTGCATTACATGGGCCCACGCATGCACAGGCGCCCGCACGTGTTCTGGGCCGTGCGCTTGTGCGTCCGCACTGGGCCGCACTCACGCTTGGGCCCCACATGCGCTACGAGCCCACACTGGGTCGCGTGCTGCAGGCCCACTGGACTGCACGCTACAGGCCTGGGCCGTGCATTCCACAGGCCTGCACTTGCCTGTGGGCCGTGCCGTGTTGCGGGCCTCCACGTGCCGTGTCTCCGAGCCTCCGTCGTATCGTGGTTCTTTGCGGGCTTCTTGTCTTGAATTTTCTCCTGTGGATCGAATTCGAGGCATCAAATCTCACCAAATTGAATATGAGCCAAGCTGAATTGATCCATTGAGGAATATATTATTGAAAAATTTTACCGACTGATTCAGTTGAAGCAAGGAGAATTAAAAGACAGGTCCTATGGTATGTCATTATAGACAACTAATTATACAAGAGGTCATATTTCTCTCCATTGCTTCGATGTCTGAGATCGTCGTAAGCTGATTATGCTCTTTGAGAAGTTAATGAAGAAATTTATGATAATTACTTAGGGAGTAAATTTTTGGCTTATAAATAATCAAATAATGTTACTATTGGCCTATCATTCAAAAAGATTCTACCGATCTTTCAATAAATGTGATTAGTGTCAAAGATATGCTAATATTTAACATCAGCCTGCATCCGAGCTCATTGCTATCACAGCACTATGGCCTTTTGCTATATGGAGAATGGATATTCTAGGACCTTTCCCAATAGCCATGGGATAAAAAAAATTTGATGGTAGCGATTGATTATTTCATCAAATGAGTGGAGGCTGAACCCTTCGCATAAATCACTGAGAAAAAGATGAAAAATTTTATGTGAAAATCAATTATCTGTCGTTTCGATTTGCCTCAGTTATAATCACTGATAATAGATGGCAGTTTGATAATCAAAAAATCAAAAAATTCTGTTCTAAGCTTCACATTGATCATATATTTACTTCGATTGAATATTCACAGTTAAATGGAGAAGCCGAAGTCACTAATAGAACTATCCTTCAAGATTTAAAGATAAGGCTCATTGAAGTCAAAAAACTTTGGACAGAAGAGCTTTATAATATTCTTTGGGCATATAGACCTACACATCGGAGACCAACTAAGGAAATAACTTTAAACTCATTTTGAAATAGAGACAGTGATACCTGTTAAGATCGGTCTACCTACAATCAGAAAAAAAAATTTCATGCTAAAAGTAATTCAAATCGGTTAAGGAATAATCTTGATTTACTTGATGAAATTCGAAAAAAAGTCCAGATCTGCATGGCGGCTTATAAATAAAGAGTGGTCAAGTAGTACAATTCTCGGATGAAGCCCAAAATTTTCATAAGGGTAATCTGATTCTCTGATGAGCTGAAGTTTTGAAGTCAATGGAATGAGAAAAACTCACTCCAAATTGGGAAAGACCTTATCAGATTACTGAAGTAATTCATCCAAGAGCTTACCGAATTGAAAATCTAGATGGTACAATCATCCCAAGAATATGGAATGCTGAAAATCTTAGAATATACTATCAATAAAATCTTTTCAATGAAGTATTCAATTTTTGTCCCAATGAAGATAAAGTTCTGGTCAAAAGTTCCACTGAAGAATCTTTCTTCATCCAAACTAGATCAGTGAAAATCGATCAAATGAGGATGATTATAAGAAGAAATTAAGGTTTTAAATGATGTCGGAAAAAAGCTGCATTAAGACCATGAAAATTTTGACCAAACCAAGAGAACCTGATGTGAGACATCTGATCTCTGGATTGGATCTTACCAAAGGATGTGAGAAACTCAATCTCCGAATTGGACCTCACCAAAAGATGTGGGATACCCAATCTCTGATTGGATCTTAACAAAAATGTGAGATACCTGATCTTCAAATTAGATCTTACCAAATATTGTGGAATGCCTGATCTTCGAATTGGACTTCACTAGGCAATTCGGGACATCCAATCTCTGGATTGGACCTTGTTAAGTAACTTGAGATACTCAATTTTCAGATTGAATCTCATCAGATAATATAAAGGGATAAATTGAATCCAATAAGAAGAGCGCCCAGATCTATGACTGGATCTCTTTAATGATGATTGCGAGAAGGCAACATGGATCACAAATCTATGGATGATAAAATCCTATCTGCCATCTCGACTTTGAAATATTTGTATTGAATTATTTGAGATTGATTTACATCCAATTACATGATCTGATTGAATTCAATTCAATAATGAAGATTACTTCTTAAAGTTAGTCACATCAACTTATTTATTTCTCTGATCTGAGAATAGTCATTTGATCCATTTGACTAACCGATTGGATTATCTCGAAATAATGAAATCCAGATTGGATTATTTGAGATCGGCTAAAAGAAACAAACACTAACATTTCAAAAAAGTTTATTTCATTAATATAAAAAGCATAGCTACAAAAGCCCATATCTAGTTGATACAAAAGTTAAAAAGATAAAAAAAAGTATAAATCAGGCTTTAGTTTAAGAATTTTCTACTGGAGGAGCCAAGTTGTATTCTTTCTTGGCTCTTTCCTCCGGGGGAGCTTTCACAACGACGACTTTGATCGAACTGGCTGGGACTGCAATCGGAGGTACCTCGAGGGAAGAGTTGAAGGAAGTTGGTGGCAGCAGCATCAAAAGTCACCTCAGCTACTGCTTCCAAAGCTGCCTCTATTATGACCTTGTTGAGATCAAATTTAAAATTGCTTGATAATCAAGCACCGATAACTCTTAAAGCCATTGTCAAAGGCTCTTTCTGAGGCTTTAGTCATCCCATCTTGAAAAGCATCTGAGTTTTTGTAGTCCTCGATAATTCGAGACATTCATTCTTTATTCTCATTGAGCTGACGTCGATATGTGACCAAAGCCTCCTTACACTTTTCGATAGTTGCTTCAACCTCCTCCAGCTTGTTCTCCAACTTAAAGATCCTCTCAATATTTTTCTACCGCTGATCATCTTTTTTGATCAGCTGATTGTCTTTTTCATTGAGCTGACATTGATTCTCCATCAGCTACTTATTTTTGTCTTCTATTGAATCTATTTTCTCTAGGAGCTGTTTTTTCAGCCCCTCTGCTATTTCATTCTCTTTGATAGACTTCTTCTCTGCTGCTTTTTTGACCTCCTTGATCGCTTTCTTGACGTCTTTCTCAGTCTTGAGCCTCTCCTTCAAGGATTTTTTATTCTCATCGAACCACGCCATATGTTCATGCAGCAACCTGAAATATATGGTAGCCTGCAAAAAGATCAGAAAGAAAGAATATGGTTAGATCGGCAAAAAGCTGATGTAAAAAGGGGAAAGAAAAAGAAGAAAGAAAGAAAAGAGAAGAATGAAATATGCATCCATGATGTTGTTGAACCCATAGTTCATTAGCTGATTTAGAGAAAGATCTCCCTCCGAGCGTCGAGATCTTTCTAAGGTATCATCTTGGCGAAGAGGTCTCGGTCTAGCCTTGGCGTCTTCAAAGTGATGTCTTTGTCAGGTCAATCCTCTCCGATGAAGTGGATGGCGGATCCTCTAAGGCCTGCATCCTCGGATGCTGATCGACTGGTCGAGCTGCCTTGGTTGACATCGGAGGAGGTGCTGGCGAGGACCCTTGTTGTATTGATCCTTTGACAGGTGGCGGTCGAGCCACCTCGGTAGGTTGACAAGCTGGCTTTAAAATGACAACAAAGATCGGTATGGCATCACTGTCGATAACTATGACCTGGATGATGATCGGGGAGCAGTTGACCTCAGAGGAGCAGTCTCCTTGACCTTTTTGGATGCAGGGTAGGAGCAGGTTGATCAGCTTGAGTTTGCTTCCTTTTCTTGACCTCTGCCATCTTCTATAGATTGAACTTCATTGTTTTGTTACATAAAAGCAGAAGTTATTAGTGGATGAAGATACTGATAAAAAATGATAAAAATATAGAATAAATTGACATCGAACTTATCTTGGAGAGAGATTTGATTGATATCGGCTTTAAGTAGAAACTGATCCATCACCAGTAAGCTCATCTTGGATACTTTCATATCTAGAAGCTCTGCAAAAGTCTCCTTATCCTCAAGAAGTACTTCATTGTGCGAGTTTCATTTGGTTTCGAGGTTACGCCATTTGCAATTGAAGCCCCATAAAACATCGGAAGAAACAAAGAAGAAACGATTTTTCCAATTGTGGATAGAAGAATGGTAGGATCAAATTTATATTTCGATCGAGGTAAAAAATATCACCAACCTTTTTCATATGGTATTTTTTTAAGAGAAAAAGAGCCTTAAAGAGAAAAATCCTAAGTTCTATGGTGGATAATTTACAGTAAATGATGAAAACTATGATTGCCCTAATGGCATTGGGAGTGACTTGAACTGGATGAATTCTATAGAAGTCAAAAATATTACTGAAAAAAGAATGTAAAGAAAATCAAAAATCAGACCGAAATACCTCATCGTAAAATGCGATACAATCATCTGGAGGTTCAATTATCCTGCCATCCTGATCTAGTTCTATCAATTGAAATTCTTTAGAAATCGAGTATTTCTTCCTAAATTTTTGAAGATCGAGATCGATCAGAATGGACTGCTCGATAGTCAGTCCGAGATAATCCATGAGTCTCCTTAATTATAGGAGACTCAAAATCATCTCAGTCTGAGGTGTTGACCTCAGCTACTGCCCGGGGTGGATATTAATCCACCTCAAAATCGAACAGCGGTTGGATCGATCGAGGTATCTAACTACTCTGCCACGTCTCTTTACTATTATTGGAAGATATTTTGACAGAAAAAGAAAGCACAAAAATAAATAGAAAAGGAAAAGATTCGAAAAGAATAGGAACAAAGAGATAAAACTATCTAAAAGAGAAAATAGAAGGCTTCTAAAACCTTAAAATCTAGATCCTATGGAATGGAGACGGAGGTGAACACCTAGCGAAAGAAAAGGGCTTGAGGAAGCTTTTGAAGGGCTTTCTGCTTCTCTCTCTTCTCTGACTTTGGTGACTTTAAGGGATTCTCTTCTTCAGCACCGACAGGGCTCTGAAAATATTTGGCAGAGTTTTGACAGAGGAGAAATAATGAAGTGGTTTCAACCACAGGGCAGATCTTTTATAATGCTATTCAACGGTCTGGATTGATTTGATATATCATCAGATCGGTGACACCTATCGGCCATCTAATGATTCTACAAAAAGTCATTTCGACACATGTTTTTTTGATTCAACCACATAAGTAGGATCCGTGTGATAACCGAAGCTACCAATTACATTTTGACACTCGACACGCACGTCTCAGAGGTCAGCCACTCGGGCAATTATGGAATCTTGATTTGTCAGATACCACCATTATTCCATACGGTGGGTTATTTTTGAAGGATGGTGCATCGTTTCGAATGATTAAAAATTAATATTTTCGATCGTCGACAGAACAAAGCATTTATTGTGATAGTATAGGTTGGATGAGATCTCTGAAAAGACTTTCCACATTGATGTGAAGCATTTCACTTTGATCTGAAAAGTGGAGGGCATATGTTGGTGTATATTATCTGACCTCATCATCATCAGGACACGTGGCAACATATTATTATCTGAGTTAATAGTTCTCTCATAGTTACATCGGCCTATGACCGATCTACCTCTTCAATACTATTTGTTAGTCGGCTTAATTCAGACCTATTGGTAGGTGGAACGCTCATCTTAGTTTGTGTTCGATCTGCGTTACCTTATTTCGATACTCAATCGATATGATTATTAACACTAAAGGCATGATGTCCAGTTCAGATAGTTTTAATATCAGCTATTCTATATCAGTCTATTATCAATATGCCATCAGAGATACAAACGGTTATCCGGCAACTGTTATCCAGCTCAGCAATAACTATTTTCAGCTATATTCCAATTCATCGCCACATGGATAATCGTCCCACGATCTCTATACAGCTGGCCATTTTGCTACAATAATCTAACGATCTAACAGATTTCTAACGACCTAATAAATTTTTTTAAGGTCTAAGCGAGCTCCCTCTATACAAGGGAGACAGAGTACACTTCGAAAGATAAGTCTGAACTCATAGAGATAAAACTGCTAAATTCTCATGAAGAAACTAGAGTTCTCTCTATTTTATTCAACTTTCAAACTCATACTTCTTGCTTTCTACTTCTTATTTTACTATCTGTTCTCAAGGCCCGACTGACTTAAACATCAGAGGATATCTCATGATTTTAAGACTTCTTTTGCAGGTTCATTTGTAGTCTACATTGACTCAACTCAGCCCTCAGCTCTCCAGCTCGGTTTATTATCGACCTCAACATTTGTCCTTCGGAGCCTTGGAACAACATATATGGATATGAATAAACAATCATCCGATTCATATTTGAATTTTCAATTCTACTTGTAACCACATTAAATTTACATAATACTTATGAATTTTAAAAATATATATAATCATATTAATATGCTATTAACTTGATTTATCATCCACTTAGTAATATATCTAATTCTATGATCATAAGTTTAATTATCCAACTTCTATTTATATTTCATTATATACTTCCAATATCCTGTTTGTATATATATTGTTTAAAATAAATATGGATATAAATTTTTGTATCCGACTAGTATCTATAATTGTCAAACAAACAAATATGAATATCAATATACTAATATCCTATCCGATTTCAGTCCTATCATATTTACATAAAAATTATTATCTACCTTTGTTGTAGTAGGATATCATTATAGACAGTCCTAGAAGGAAAAATCTATGGCTCACCCATATTAAGGTGGAGAATTGACATGTTCGAAATACATGATATAACCATAAGTTATTCTCTCTAAAGAAGGATGGTTTAGCCATACTTTCGTCCCCACACGACCCTAGAAAGAGGAAAAACACATTTGAATGATTATCTACCAATATATATCTTTGAATTTTGAATTGTCTTTATCTAAAAAAAAAATTAATAGGAGAGAAAGAAGAATCCTCTTGATCCACTCAACTCAAATCTCTAAAAAAAAAATTAAAAATAATAAAAAATTGATAAAATAAAGTTAAATCTTTTTTTCTTTTACTAATGATTTAAAAACTAAGGTACATAGCCATTATTATAACAGTGAGGTCCACTCTCATATAATTCGAATTGAATTCTTCTTCTAGTTCAACTAGGACTAGTTTTTCAAAATATACATGGCCAGTATATATAAGAATGAAAAAGCTAAATCCTAAAAAAGTAGATTTGAACTTTTACATGGACTTTATCTTCTACTATTCTACTTTTTTTTTTTTGGAAGATACATCCGATCAAAATCTTCTTCAATTTTTTTCGATTTGATAAGCTTGTCTTGAAATCCAAACAGTAAAATTTGAACATGATCTCTAATCGTATAACTCTCTTTCAAAAATGACTTATATTGTAGACCTCAAAAAATTATCCAATTTGAAACAATAATCTCAATCAAGTGCCATACAACCAAGTTATGGTCTCTAAAAATTTGGCTTGTAATTCAATTTTGCAATATAGTGGATTTCGCTCATGAATCCTATCCCATCCCTATCTTTATGATCAAAATCATATACATCAAATTTTATAACCCTTCTGGATTAAATGATCATAATATTTAAAACTCAACTAGAACTTTTCTTACACTCTATTTTATATTAAAAAAAGTGTTTAGGTTGAAAGGTAGCCCCATTTGCGTGCCAGTCATAAACTAATAATGTACGGAGACACCAAGTCTTGCCTATTAAAAGACAGCTTCCCTCTAAGTCAAAATTAGATTAAGACTTGCCTATTAAAAGGCAGCTTCCCCATCCGTCAAAATTAGATTACACCAGAACCACAATAAATGCTACCAACTCCAAGAGGTCATTGTCTCTGGATGGAAAAATTATTAGCTAGAATGAGTCTACTGTATATAGACAAAGTCTTTACTTAACTTTAATCGGCTCTTTTTACCTTACAATCAATCATGATCAACCATAAAAAGCGATTAACAAAGAATCAACTGATCTACGAATTTTTATTGGCTTTGCCCAGATGGGTTTAGCTGCTAGAAAACGATGGATATCCTTGTCACGTTTTGAATAACTTTGTTGCCATGATGCCATAAAGAGTCCCATCAATAAAGACGTCCTAAAGAGAAATTTAAAGATAAAACTTGGAAGAGTGGAAGGTTAGGATTGGAAGAACTCTTCAACATACTATAGATTTCTTTCTTTGTGTGCGTACCTGCGTGCATGCACGTACGTGTGCGCGTGTGCACGCAGGCATGGGCATGCTTTATGCATGTGTACTGCACAGATCCTTGTGCATGTGCACATGGTAAAAATAGATATTGGTTTTAACAACAATATGTTTCTGCTCTTCATATATATATATATTCGAATGTATCATAACTTCATGTCTCCGTGACTGAGTTTCAGCTTTTCAATAATAAGGTATCATAGCTAATTATATGACTAATTCTCTTTATTTACATCCACGATAAGAGAAGTTGCGAATCATTAATCGTATTTCTAGCAGCAAATATATAATTCATCTGGTTATTTGTCAAGTTAAAAGCATCAGGTGACAACAGTTCAAACTTTTCAATTCAGGATTTCCATTCCCATCATTATTTTGTAATGGAATAAGTCAATAACTAAATCACCCCATGGGAAAACTACAATATTTTGTCTTCCGCATGGGCGAAGCTAGCAGAGTTTGGCAAGGGATTTTTACTTTGGAATTCCATAGCCTTGTCGTACACTTTGATAATTTCTTTGGAAGTTTATTAATTTCTCCTTTTCTACACAAGTTAGGGTAGCCTCTCCCCTTGGTGGACCAAGTAAGCCATGATACGGGACAGCTCATGATTCACTGAAAGAGTCGATCGGAAAAGAATTTGTAGCTAACTTTAGTCTTTCACATTGGGCACGTGGGAATTTCAATCTGCCCACAAACTTTATTCTAGGTTACCTCTCGTCCTCCAAGTTGAAGTTGTGCCCGATTTGTTTGATACTTATCACATTGGATTTGGTTCGCATAATATATATAATATTAACTGGAATCGGTCAATTTGAATTGCCTGATGGCTGAAGTTCTGTTAGAAGATAATTACGTGCAAAAGGCGATGTAAGCTAGAGACAAAATCTTATCTCAGTTTTTTTTCTGATATATGACATTTCGAGTTGAAAACATATGATTAATTTGAGATTTTAGATAATATTATGCTGCAAGATCGCAGCAGTGGAAGGTACATATACATGAGTCTGCAAATTAATATTTGCTGATTTTCATCAAAAAAAAAAATTTTGCTAACCATTGAACCATGCATGATATATTTAGCTGCAAATTTCAGAAATATTTGTAAGTTGCAGAGAAAATCCTAAGCCGAGTTGGTTGTTTAACTGGTCTTCCACATGTATGCTAACGATCGAACCGGGACAAGATCACCTAGGTGACATATTTATTAATATTTGATGATGTTAAGTGCTCAACAGAGTTCCGTACAGACTAGGAGCACATTGTCTTTTTTTTTTTTTTTTTGTTTTGTTTCTGATGATCTCATTCCCAAGTAGAATACTGTTAGGTTTAATCTCTGCTACCGCATCAAAAGTTTTTTCTTTTTTTTTTTTGTCACAAAGTAAGCTGCAATTCATCATTCTTAATTATCATGCTTCAAAAGTCAATGAAGATCATCTAGGGATGGCTTCCGATCAGGTCTATCCTAAGAGAAAGAGGTGTGGACCTCCAATCTGTCTACCGATCTTATGGCATGGAGGACAAAATTGTGGAGCACATCTTTTTTCTATGTTTGAGAGCTAGACTTGTGTCGCACCTCGCGAATATGCATAATTTGACTATCCAGGCCGGTCTCCAGTTTAGTGTTTTCTGACTTTCTGAGGCGGTGTTCCAAGATCACTGTGATTAGGGTGGCTGATATTCAAGTAGCTTATATTGTCTATCAGATTTGATTATCCAGGAATAGTCTGGTGTTTGAGGCTAGGAAGTACTTGATGAGATTTATTCTGGAGAGAGCCCATTACCCTAGCAATAGAGATGACTGATATGACCTTAAAATCTTCAAAATCTGGAACTTCCATCCTCCTCATATAGCTAGTGATTTATCGAGTGTTTATCTTTTGAGAGAGTCCCCTCATCCGATGTATCTTAAGGTCAACTTTAATGGCAATGTCAAGAATAGTCATAGAGATGCTAGTTTCGTGATGCATGATCCTGCGTCCAGACTCATGATGGCTGGGGTAGCTATCTTTTCGAGCCTTCGATTCTTGGTGCGGAGCTTCGAGCCGCATGAGCTGGGATTACTTATGCATGTCGGATTTTGTGAGTCGACTATCTAGTCATTGAGAATGACTCAACCATGGTAGTAGTTTGGATCCAGAGGTGTGTGCAGAATGACATCATCCACTCCCTTCTACAGGATATATTGATCTTACTGGTCAATTTTGCAGCCCCAATTATCACGCATATCTTCCAAAAGATGAATATAGCAGCAGGGTGGTGGCTGCTTTTATTAAGGAGTACTCTGGGATGGTGCTTTGGATGGATATGAGAGAGGCCCGAAGGTGACTTAGGAATATTTATTTTTGATTTTTTGAATATATTTACATAAAATTATATGAATGATTTGTTCAATTAAAAGAAAAATAATTGCACCGTACCAACTAATTTAAGGCTTAGGAAAACCTAAATAAATAATTTCATTATTATTATTTTCCTTTCAAATTTGGATAAGCAGACCCTGGCATGATGCACAGGTCCTAGTTGCAGGTGAAAAGAATATATATATATATATATATATATATATA
>KE504765.1:915675-932906 GCA_000441515.1 Elaeis oleifera | reverse complement strand
ATGATGCACAGGTCCGTAGTTGCAGGTAGAAAGAATATATATATATATATATATATATATATATAGCATTTTATATGGTTATATGTGGAAGAGCAGAAGAATTATATAGATTTTTACCTTTTCATGCTTGCTTTAGAAACATTAGAGACGGTTGACAAATCCACAAAAGTATGAGAATATCACAGAAAAGGCTTGGAGGTGTGTAAATAGAAATCCTTTCTATAAGGAAAATATCCAAATTACAAATTTTTTCTGTTTGGAAAATCCACAGCAATACCCTTTTCTGTTTCTATACATGGAAGAGAATGATCAAAAAGGGAAGAAAATGCGTCTTTTGCTAACATTCTACCGAGTTTCCTATGTTCCTTCTATATACCTTTTTTAATACCGGACAAGTCCTCATCCGCAACGCAAACTGCCGAGTTCGCCAGCTATGACTCTTTCTTTGATTGATGTAGAGTTAACCAATTCACCACCACTGAAAATTTAAAGAAAGAATAATCTAAAGTCAATTTCTCCATTCCCATCAAAATGGAATCTATTGAATCTCCTTTCCATTGGTTAAATTGGTGGCAAAGCCTGCAAATCACCAGCTTCCACGAATACCCTAAGCCAAAAGTCCATGTCGTCATTGTTGGATGCCCCAAATGAGCCAAAGGGCTCGCCTAGCGGACCATATGTTGGACCTGTGAAATCTATTTGTTCAACACAATTATCCATCGATAATGCCTCCGACCAGAAGCTCTCATCGATCACCGGAAATTCTTCAGAAGAAAAGCTCTCTTCTTTGACACCCACATTGTTAGTAGTCTCTCGAGAAATTGTAGATGAATCCGTAGCAGTGCATGAGAAGTCACTATGTGATTGATCTGGGGATCCTGCCAAAAGTCTTGGATCATCTAATATTGGGTGCATGAAGCCTGAACTGAGTTGCATAGGTGTATGCTTGGATTCCTTCTTTGCTTCTTGTGCCACCGGGTTTGGCTTCACTCTCTTCTTCAAGTGCGTGTGCCACACATTCTTGATTTCATTGTCTGTTCGGCCAGGCAACCTCGCAGCAATTGCAGACCATCTATCGAAAACATGAAAAGAATTGTATTAAGAGAACTTGTTTTTTTTTAAAAAAAAAATGCAACAAGAATTGAACAACACACTTGCTTTTACCAAAAAAAAAAACAACACTGGCACGGCTAAATTTCTGATTTTCTTTTTGATATTGACTGACTAAACAAAACTACAGGTTTACCAATGCTACCAATGGTTTGTTTATAGGTTCATCTTATTATAGTGTTAGGAAATCTGTAGTATCTCAAAGCAACTCTAATATAATAAATAGCGCATTCATCCATGTATGGATGGTTTCAAGGTGTGGACAGTTTTATATTTCGTTTCTAAGTGTATGCGGTCCTGTTGGCATGCAGAGGGCCATTTAATGGTAGCCAAAGCTAAAACGAAAGGAATCTTTGGAACTCTTCAACCTTTCTTTTTATTGAATAGAGGTCTTGGCCAAGCGTTACTCTCAGACAGAGAGAGAGAGAGAATTAAATACAAAAAAACTAATTATTTACATTGTCATTTTCATATTCCTGCGAATTACAACTAGTTCGCATATTCTGCTACCAATTTCCAGTCAAATCTTGTGGCTGTTTATGCCCTTTGTCCCTCTCTCTCTCTCTCTCTTCTTTTCTTCTTCTTTTGGAACGGTACTTCACAAGAAAAAAACATTAGAGAGCTGTATTCTGTGTTGAGCCGTACCTGTTCCCAAGCTTCTCATGCAAGTTGATGATGGTTTCCTCTTCCTCCTGGGTGAAGTTCCCTCGTTTGATATCCGGGCGCAGGTAGTTAACCCATCGAAGCCTACAGCTCTTCCCACATCTCAACAGACCTAAAGAATTAAATTTTCAAAAAATATGTGAAGAGTGGTGAGATCCCATTCATCTCTAATCATAGCTCAAAACACTAAATGATGACTTTGAAGTGACTGAAGTGATTAAAGCTTCTCAAAGACCAACTCACTTCATGAAACTTTTGCTCAACAAAGGAAATACGGGAGGGGAAAAAACTATCAAAACCTAAAACGCTTCCATCGTTATTTACAATGGTAAGAATTTTCAAATATTTTCTCTTTGGTGGAGCAAAGTCATTTCCATGATTCATTGAGGCATAAAATAAAAAAACAAAGATACCCATTGAAAATATTTGCAAAATATCACTTTTTCAATTAAAAAGCTTTTTGTCTCCTCATGAAAGCCGATCTCTTCACATTCTTTAAGGCTACAACGAGAAGTCGCCAATGGATTCGTAATTACCGGCTTGTTCGGTAGCGCACGCCAATTCCCATGGCCATATCTCTGGATATAAGCAATCAGTATCTGGTCTTCTTCTGGAGTCCATGGCCCCTTCTTCAGACCCATCTTTTCACAGCACGGAGCTCTCACCATCTTGGTATATATCAACTCAACTCAACTCTTCACTCGCCTCTATCCCTCTCTTTCCTTTCTCTAATCCGAGAGCTTCAGAGAAGAGAAGGAAGACCCTACGCTATTTATAATTATCCTTGTACCGAACCCAGTAGACAACGTGCTCTAATTATTCGTTCAAAGTTGCAGTAACTTCCCGGAAGGAGGGGCCCTCATTAGAGTGCGCATGCTTTTAATAACTCGCCAAAATAAGAGAGTTCTGTTAATTATTTTATGCACCCTAGCTTAAGTGATTATACTAGTCTATGGGACAGACCGAGTCCGGATACTTGACAGCGTCCATCACCGTTAATTGGGGTACCCCTCCATTGCGCAGAGCCACCCAATCAAACCACTCAATTGGATGTTTTCAATACTTAGTTTTTTTTAATGAAAGTTTTCAATACTTTAGTTAGCATCACACTCTATAATGAAGAAGGATTCAGCCTTAGAACGAGATGATATGTGCATCTGGTGACTTCATTTATTATTTTATGCAGTCAAAAACATCTCGTGCAATCTATTGGTAAATGCCGATCAGGCTACTTCCAAATGACACATTCACCATAGTCCAGGTCAATCTTTGCATGTAGAGGATTTTAGCAGCGAGGTGTAACTATCAGTATAACTTGGTCGGAAGTCGTGTTTTGGATGGGTCAAAAGATTAGGTCAAGAATTCGAATACAAATATAAGTTTAGTTGTAGTGTGCATAATGATTATAGTTGAGCTGTGTCAACACACTAGCATCCGTAATTGGATCTATTCTACGGAACTGCAATATCCAATATCATATGATTACTAAGAGGTAAAGGAATAACATAATTGTAATAAATTCATTTTGCACGTTTCTTATAAACTACGAAGTGAAACATGTTTCCCATACAACTAAAATAGGATATCCGTACATTTTGATCTTTTTGTGTTTATTGGTAAAAAGTATCTAAAAAATAACATATTCTATAAGTACTTAATTAGAAGTTAGATTTACTAAATTATTAAAACATTACACACGTGATAGGGGCCATGAGTATATAAAACTTGAGGTGCTTGAATCACAATGTAGTGTGCGTGCTTGCATGCATGTGGATGTGTGGATGGGGGTGGGTGGGTGGGTGTGTACGTGCATGTTCGTGCTATAAGATCAAACATCTTGAATAATATCTTTTTGACAATTTATTTTGGGCAAGGTTCTGAATAAATTATTCCAAATGATGTCAATAGATGCCCAACTCTTCACCCACATGAATTATGAAATATTGTGGCATAGATGAAGAGATCTTAGATATTTGTATGAGATCAAGAATTCCAATTATTCTTTTAGCTAACCTTTTCATGTGAGATCCAGATTGCTACATTTATCATCGTGCGAATGCTAATTATTTATCTAATATTTTCAGACCAAAGAAAGAAATGAATTTATTTGTGTCAGGAAGAGATTTTATCGTCAAATATTTATCATGTGCTTTTCTGAGGAGCATCCCAACAGGATATCTACCATGAGGTACCTTTTTAAATCAAGAAAATCTGACATGAGATAAACTAATCGGAATGAGCTCAGGGAAGGCCAAGTGGCCGGTTCCTGTGCAGATACTGCCACCGCTCAGCATCGGGATTCCGAGAACTTTAAAAAAAAACGCTGGCTGTATGTGCGTGTGCGAGGGACCACCGCACGGTCTTACGGTCAGAAAAACGTGGGTTGGGCCAGACTAGATTTTGGGTCCGGCGATGTTTTTATATTTATATATTTTTTATTTTTTCCCCTTTCATATTTAATAATGTAGTCTAACACGGGAGGGACATCCATCGAGTGGTGGGTGCAAGTGGGACAGAAATTTTGGTGGACGAAGGTAGGCAGAAGCTCCCAAAGAGAGAAGGAGAGGCTGAGGAGGGTTCACACCATCACCATTCAATAGTTCTCGAGGGAAGCCACCCTTCATTAGTTGTCGCCTTCCTTTTGTGACTTTGGACTCTGTTTCCTAGCAATGGAGCACAGAGAGTCCAATATAGTGGCACAAAATGGCTCGTGTCTTTTGAAAACCTATGCATATCAAAAGTGGAGGGTCCGTCCAAAGGAACTCAAATCCTTGGATTGGGTGACTTACCATGATGGTCAGCCCAAATTCTCGGTCAACCTATCCGACTAGTGCCCTACAGCACTGCCCTATTGGCTGATGTTGACCAAGGAGGACATCCCCGGTGTTATGATTGGAGATTGGGTTGAAAGAAGACGGCTGCATACTTGGGCCACTACGTTGGTTGAGGGTAATTTAAGGCACCGTCTGGTATGAAAAGTTTAGCAGTATCAAGTGCTCTTGACTTGTCGTGCAAGGACAAAAGGACACCTTAACCAAAAAAAAAAATCGGCGGATAATCCATAACCAATGAGGAAAGGACAGGGATTGTACCTCGCACTCGCACCTAAACCATTAGTAATCCCGTAGAAATTAATTCTACCAACAAAAAAAAAAAAGCTTTAAAGATCCATAAATTAATGAAAAGAGGACTATACAATATACAAGTGAAGATTAAAATACATATATTAGATGGAAAGAGCGACACTTCCAAAAACGTTCTCTCTCAGGTTCAGGCAAGGCTTGGTCTTGTTTGCTAAGCATATACGAAAAGATAGGCTGTAGGACTGAAAGCATGCATTCATATTTGAGAACATGCCTTGGTTCACCTAAAGTGAATCGAGGACACAAGATTGTCTTCTGATACTTATAAATATTTAAAATTATGAGCAGGTACAAGGTCAAATTCAAGGCCAACGCTACTTGAGTTCATTAGTTCACACCCTTGCCCTCCGCACAAGCACTAGGTAAAGGTTTCAGGTTCATATTTTAAGCTTGGTGAAGTTTATTTCTCATGTAATCATTATGCAGCAGAACCAATATTAAATTGCGCATCCCACATGTATAGACACTCAGATTAGATATTGCCACATTAAAAAAATTGTCAAACCAAACCGTCATTTCTGAGTTAAATGATACCATCCAAAAAATTTTTTTTAAAATAAAAATAATAAAATACTTCTTCAAAATATATTAAAAAAATAATTATTTATATAACACAAAAGAGGCGAGTAGAGCTCTAGATAGCGATGGCTCATCAAGTTAGGATCAGACTATTAATGTCTCCATTGCGAAGAATGAAGAGGTGTGAGACTTAACAAACAAAAAATAGGATATGAAAATATGGGAGTTGACAAAAGAAATCAAAAGAAAATCAAAATAATTTTGCTTCCAGTACAGTAGGAAGTAAAAGAGCGGGAAGATATTCCTCTATAATCATTATGCTCCTCTTCTTAAATCTTTTTTTTTAACTGATAAGCGGAAAGATGAAAGGTGAATAATGAATCTCCCAACTGAGAAAATGAATCATGACAGTGTCAGAATATCCGACCAATCAACTCCTTATAAGTACCTAGGATGTATGAAATTTTTTGAGGATCCTCAAGATGCGTTGGACATTACTGTTGTCCATTCGATGCATCTAACTATCAACGATCAAAGAAGCTTGCCAAACTAACATCCGAACTGTTATTGCTTCAAACCTAAAGATGCGCTGATTGTGCTCTTGCCACAAGCACCGACAACCTATGACGAACAGACTTTTATAGGTGAAAAATGAAGAGACATCGATTTGTATTTCTCCAATCGATCCATATAGCGTATAGTTATCTAGTAAAGGCAAAACATTACGGCCACTAAAGAGAGCAATCCAGGACTCCTTTGAATAAAGGCATTATAAAAAGATATGATCCGTTGTCTTTCCATATTCATCACAAAGAATACAGCGATCAAATAGTGACATTCCTCGCTTTTTAAGATTTGAAGTTATCAAAATCTGATTAAAAAAGCTTAACCAGGCAAAGAGCCTAACCTCTTCTGGGATTTGTAGCTTCCAGAAGAATTTTCCAAAGAAAAGACTGCACCACCATGTTTAAGAAATTTACCATTCAAAAAGTTGTTCACCAGTTTAGACGGTCGCAGCAATAAAAAAATGGAGTAAAAAGAATGACGAGGTAAGGGCATCACCCAGAACTAAAGTTAGATTTTACGATCCATATTTCAGATTTCAAATAAAACTATTCTTTCGTAAGGTGTATATCAACAAAGTGGGATAAAAGTGTGATACATTAAAGTCGAAGAATATCTTACCCCTCCCCCTTTGTAACAAAAGCGGATCTAATTATGGTAGACCCACCCAAAAATTGATTAACTAGCCACAATTAGTCCATGGATTTCTTCTACTGGTAAGAGCTCTTCAAGACTTTTGAATGAAGAAAAATGGAGCTCTTCAAGAATTGATGTTCAATTCCAGCCGATCGAAGAGGGGTTTGTTCATAACTAGCCATTATAAGAGCTAACGAATAGTTTTCTAATGCATCACAAAATAATATAAATGGACTATTTAGTCACATATATAAGTGGTTATTATAACCATATCGTGCTCCATTATCTTATGGAGCCATGGTAATTACGTAACTAGCTATAAGGCAATCTAGTGCTTTCACTTGTACGTGGGAGGATGGGCAGGTTATAAGTAAGCAAGGTTATTGTCTTGCTTATGTTGCTTGAGTTTAGGTAGACACTGGTGCAACCTTTAAGGTTCTTGTAGATTTTAAGAGTGTCTAAATAAGAAGTGGGAAAACTATCAGGTTGATATAAGAAACTGTCTTATTTCTTTGTACTCAATGGCCTGTCAAGTGTTGAAGAGCAACAGTAAAATTCCACACCAGCAGCAGAACTTTAAGGTATCATAATATATATAGATGTATCATAATTAAGAAATAACTCAATGGAATATCGGATGGAAGTGGAACCGTAGTCTGCTGGTGCATATCTGCATTAGTTTCTCTTATTTGCCAAGAGAATTCTGATCTGTTTGTTGCACACTTTACTCCGAGCATCCCCTCGAAAGGGATCCAAGGTTCAAAACAAAACCTAGCTCTATTCGTTTTCTTAAACATAAAATAAATATTGCTTTCGCTTATATAATGTTTATGATATATTTAATTAATATAACGCAATCATTGTCTTAAAAGACAATTATAATTGGCTCTACTATCACAATAGTCTAGTCTTGATTTCCGTTGAGCTCATTTCTTTTGTGGGCGACTTACGTACGTAGGTGGTCTGCCAAAGCCTTTTGTTGGAGATCTAGTTGGCACGATAAGTTCGGGCACCTATTCCTTCGGTACGCGGCAAATCAGCACATAATCTTGGAACTTTCCGACATTTAGATTTTGGCACCAGCACAGAAGTACTGAAAGGTTACTTTCAGACTAGGATTGTGAGAATCCACCTTCCACATCTTGGAAAAGTTGGATCCTCTCACGCCAAGGTAGATTCGCTTCCACTCGCCGGCGTTCTTCACTTGTTCACAGTAACCACATTTTTTAGGGCGTCATGGCATACCTTCTTTCTAGCTTTTAAAATCTCATGTCCATAGTTAAGTAATAACATCAACAATGACATGAATTTCTATCTTTTAGATTAGCTCTATATATTAGGTCATATGGCATATAATCAATCTGCATATCACAATTGGATACATAGCAAACAATTTCAAACATATGTAAATTTCAAACAGAAGATCCAAATAAGGAAGGAGATTATGGTGGATTTAAATCCAAATAAGGAAGCAGGTTAAGGCAATCATTTCCGCCTCCAAATTGTAATGGATCCATGCTCTTGCCCTTATAAAAATAAGACTAAGAGGACCTCAAAAGGGTAAGCTCTAAAAGAGAAAAATTTTCATAGCTCAAAGATTTAATAGTAAGAGGCTCTTAACCCCTTATGTATCATTCAACTTTTCTTTCTTTCTTGTAGATCCACAGGCTCATAAAAGACTGACATGAGAAGGCTGATCTGAGAAAGCCAACCTAAGAAGGCTGAAATAGAAAACTGATTTGAGAATGCCGACTTGAGAATGTTGACCCGAGAAGATTAACATAAGAAGGCCAAGGTAAAAAATCGATATGAGAAAGAAGACGATCTGAGAAGGCCGACATGAGAAGACTGATCCATATGAGAAAGAAGACGATATGAGAAGGCTGAAGTGGAAAGATCAATTTAAAAAAATCGAAGTAGAAAGACTGACTTGAGAAAATCAATCTGAGAAGACTGACTTGAGAAGACCAACCTAAAAGGATGAGATGAAATGATCGATCTGAGAAGATCAAGATGAAGAGACTGATTCGATAAGATCGAGATGGTTCGACCAACTTGAGAAGACTAAGATAAAAAGAATGATCTAAGAAGGCTAAGATGAAAAGACCGACTTAGAATAGCCGTAAAGGCCGAGCTCCTAATGATCGATCCTAAGATCAATTTGAAAAAGCCAAATTGAAAAGATCGAGATAAAAGTCGATCAGAATATGATAACATTTTGCATCATAATTTTCTATTATATTTTATTTTACTGTTGTTTTTTAAAATTTGATCTGACTTAGGCATCGAAGGATCCAATTAGAATCGATTCGACGAGTTTTTTCTTCTTTCTATGCATAAATCAACGTCTCTCGTTCGATTGAGCAGCACCCTCCAATTAAGCCACTATAATCAGGCTAGATTTTGACAACAACATTAGGTATTAAGTACATGCTAGTTTGATGGAAGATGTCTAATCAAAGGGTTTTCAAGCGAGAGGATAGGGGCGTATCTTTCATGTATTCACCATCCTTCGTATGAATCTATTTGGATCATCAAATGCTCACTTTGTGAGTCATGCTAACAGAGGAATGAGGGAGTTCGGAGTGCTCTAAGATCTATATGGTAGGTGATCCCAATAGTGATTTTATGTGAAGTAAGATTAATCCTTCTTTCACTCAAAAGATATGAGCTAGTCCCTTGCAAGCGATCCACCTAGAGCACGTAGATGATTCATACCTCTATATAGTGTTTTTTATACTACTAATTTGTTCGGTGTTGAAAAGAAATAAAATGCAGTCTAATGGTACATTAAAAAAAGAGAGTTTTAGCCATTACCCATGAATATTTTTTAGAGTAAATTACACTAACGTCTACCAAGATTTAGGATAATCATAGATCCCATCCAATGTTTTAGAATATGCAATGTCCTCCCTTGACTGATAAAGCAAGTCGTGACATCATTTCATTTTTGGTGCATGTTTTTCCTTTGTCTTAGTACCTCAATTTCTCTTTAATAACAAAAAAGCAATAAATATCTTAAAGCAAATATAAAAAGAAATCAAAAATTTGTTTTTGTCCTTCAAAGGTCAAAAATCTACTCAAAGCAGCCAAGTGACACCGGTACTTGAAGTGGCGCACCTTGTTGTTATTAACAAACTTCAACATCATTCATGGCATTGTTAGCTTCTTTATGTCATTGTAAAATAATGCTATAAGATGCTGAGATTTTGAATTGAGCTCTTCCTACATTTTCACGTACAAACTTTATATTTTGGCGGAACAAATTAATGCTCATGAAGCCGGATATGTGTAAGAAAATGATAGAGAGTTATATATTATGTGCATAACCAAATTAAATAATAAAATATATAGTTTCAAAATATTGGGTGTGAATATATAATTTCCTCAAACCTGGGCAGAGGTCAGTATAATTATTATTTTTTAATTACTAATTCTGGGGCATAAGAAATTTAAACTAAGCTCGGGCAGGAGCGGCATGGCCTCCAGCGTTCCCTTTTGCTTCACAAATCCCAAAAAAGAATGCGTGCTAAAATCTTGCATCTAATCTGAAAAAAAAAATTTCTACATGTGAAGGTTGTGAATAAAAACAATAGGAAAAGGAAATCTGAAACATGTGCCAACTGCCCCGCCCAGCAAGAAAAGTTACAGATTTTTTTTTTAAAAGAAAAGAAAAAACGTGACGACTGGCACGGAAACGCTGTGCCTAAATAATCATGTTCACGCGCGGGCGAGAGAGATTCTTTTGTTGGTTGTAGAGCTCGGCATAGAAATGGATTACAAAAAAGTTTCTATGCACGATGCCATGCACCAAGAATAGCTGAATTTAAGACTTTCACGTCACATTTCATATGGTCAAAAGCGTTTGTTTTTGATAACCTGAAACGAAAAATAACTTTAATACTCACACAGCTTTCACGTCAAACATTAAAGATGGCTGGAAGTAAATTAGTCTATACGTTATGGGACAAAAAAAGTCAGACAAATATTTCTTTGAATATTGTTGTCTGATGAATTCATATAATTTACACAACAAAATCTAATCAGGATCCTTTTGTCATATTAAAGACAAGGATTCAGAGCAAAATATTCCCTTAATATAATCTTTTTCTGAAGTAGGTAGCCTTTGTGGATGCTGTGATCCATTTGCCTTTTTGCAATGCAAAGTCTATCGTCCAAACTGATTTTTTGTTTAGTAGTAGTCAACGAACAATTCTCTTTGACGAAATTATACTAAACCAGCTTGAGTAATGACCCTATAATTTCTTCTCCATTCTTCTTTCATTTTGCGTTGTTCAGAATAAACTATCACAAATCCATGGAAGTTCGGAGAGGATAAGCACATTAGGGCAAAGAACATCAAAATAAGTTCTATTAGTCTTACCTTTATTTTTAGGGCCAATGCTTACTAGATGCTTGCTAACCTAATCTTATTTGTGGGTCTTCAAGTGCCATATCAATTAGTTCAGATGATTATTTGGAGAATCATCTGCATCATAATATTTCTGCTCCAAAAATATTATTATTTTTTTATGGTATTTCTATGTAAGCTGAGCTTGATGGTGTCAAAAATGGAGTCGAACAACTAATCTATTAACCGTGTGATAAGTCATATATACTCCCATCTTTTTTCTTTTTTTTTGATTAGGTGGAATAGTCATGATACAAGCCTAATAAGAATATATTCTAATTAATCAAAAATAAAAAATATATTCATATTTTCAAAATGGGCAATGTTATAACTATTTATTTGATCTCCATCTACAAAATAGTGCTCCATGTTCATAGAAAATTGTATAAAAGCGGTAAGTCTCCCAACTATCAGATAATTGGCAAAAATTTTTGAATAATTAATTATTTCTAATTAGTCTAACCTACGACGTATGTGTATACCAACATATGCTCCTATCGTTTCAGACCATCCAATTTTAGTAGAAAATTATATGGCAAACCATGGTAAGCCTATTCTTTGGACTTGAAAAATGAAAATATCTAGGGAATTGAGAAATCTTATTTTGTCTAACTCCATGGGACGTATTTAGTCCAGATTAACATAATGTTTGGTTATCCAAAAAAAAACATTATGCATACAATTTTGCTCTTTTGAAAGTAAATGCAATCTTTATTAAGTACTTAATTTCCATATCAGAATTATTTATATATTTCCAATCATCCCTGCACCAAAGCAATGCAATTCCAGTCATGAAATCTTCCATTATTGTGGACCAAGAAAAGGATCACTACCCAGCAAAATGACTCGAGATTATGCCATTGCCCTTGGAATGAACCACCCCCCCAAAAGCAATGCACCATCACCATTCACCAGAAAGTAGTTTCTGGCTTGTACCTTGGACCGAGACCGATGATGACTGCCATGTGCTCCTCGTGCCATGCACGGTTTTCTTGGCGCAAAATCCTTAACAAAGTCTAAAGAAGAGATGCGGCCGTCCGTGCCCGTCACGTTTGTTGGCACGTACCTTCCTTTTCTTTTGGACAGAATCGGCCAAACTTTCCGGCATGGCTTCTGCCACGAGGGCCCTGATACCACCACTGCGTTCGGTTCTCAAATAAAATTTAAATATAGAAAAATATTTATATATATCAATAATTTATATTATTTATTTTACATAAATAAATTTATATCTTTGGTTTGTCGAAATTTTTAAATAAATGGGAGTAGCTGACTACATAATTCAGAATAAATGAATAATTACATTTTTCATGGTTGAGGTAGATTGCATCGATCTTAAAAATTAAATGAAGGCCTTCGATCTTGTTTAGTATGATAGCTTTACATAGATTTATTTGGAATTGTTTGCCAATCAAAGAAAATCTTCGAAGCATGACGCCAGCTTCATTCTATGTCAGCTCCTGCTGTCCTATTGTCCCGTTTCGAGTGCAAACCTTCCATGGCTTTAGTTTGTAGACAGGATTGTTCAAGCTTAGTTTGAAGTTGAGCTGAGATTAGGTATAGATGTGTATACTTGGGGCATCGGCTGGTGATCTGAGGCAGCAGATCCTGCATAAACCAAGATGTGAGAAATTCCTAAAGCATGGGTTGCCGAAGATTTTGACAGGCAAGAAAAAAAAAATGTTAAGACCAAGTTCTCGATGGGTTGGATGGAAGTCCTTTGTCTTGTGATGGAAAAGGTTGCATGGAAGTCAGAGCTACATTTCTTGTCAAAATTGGTTGTTTGTGTCTATTACCGCTGCATCAAGTGGATGCTTACATTGAGGTGTAATGTTATTGTAATGCTTGGAAATTAAATACTTTATTTCCTTCGTGCAATGGTATTTGTCCCATGGTGCCCATACCTAGGGCTAAGCTGACACCATAGGATGCGTTAGGTGGTTCACCTAGCAAAAAAAAAAAAAAAGAAGCATGTTTGGTCACAAGTAATTGGGAATTCAGAATTTTTAGTCCAGGGCAGGTTGAAGCGATCAAGGCTGAATAATAATCCATTAAGATTATATTTGATAACTAACAACCTATCCAGATTACTAATAATTTAAAATAAATCCATCAGATAACTGTATTAGTATGCTTTTTGGATGGCAATCCAGATTATCTTGAGGAGATATGGCTATCCAGATTATCATTTATTTGATAATGCTGTAAAAAAATTTTTGGATAAAATTATTTTCAAAAAAATCACATAAAATCCATCCCTCTACCGCTCTCCCTCGGTAGCTCTCACCATCCCTTTCTTCTCCAAACTTTTCGTACCTTCGCTGCCTTCGACCGCCTCTCCTCTGTTTGTGCCTTCGTCATCTTCGGCTACGGTCTCCACTTCTATACCAGTATCAACCTCTCTTCCCTCGTCTCCATCACCCCACCCCTGTTTGATGACCTAGTTACCATCCGTCCTCTCGCTCAGTGTATTTGAAAATTTTGATTTAAATTTAAAAATAAATCAAATTTTTTTCAATAATTCAAAATTTAATAAAATTTATGAAAATATTTTAATATTTAATTTATATTATTGATAATTTAATTGTCATATTAAATATATCAATTAAATTTTAATATTTTAATATAATATTATCTATATATATTAATATAATAATTAATATTATTAATAATTTAATAATAATAATTTATTTTAAAATAATTTATATTATCTTTCAAAATTACCCAGCGCTGCACCAATTACAACCTAATATTTTTGCGAAGCTATTCACATTCAAGCAGTCAATAAAATCCTTTATGGTAACTTCACCTGCACGCGTGCCAACTAATAGAATATAACGATAATTACAGCAGTGAGGATACGGCTTGAGAGATTCCAATGGCCTCCACCGTACACATACAAAGTCTATATAAAAGATTCTTCGGCAACAAGCACCCAAAAGTCTATAAAGGCTTTTTTTTTTTTTCCCCCTCCTTTCAGTAAGCCGGACCAAACATAATCTAATATAAATGTGTACCAGAGTATAAAATATCAAAGAAGAAGAATGGAATGGTTATACAACCTAACGATAATACATCATCAAAATGCTCCTTCATAAAGAAGTAATTCACTTTACAGTCTTGTTACTTGTTAGTCGTAAGATCAAGATTTACTATCCTAATATCAGGCTATATATTGGTACCATCTTATCAGAATATTGATATATGGTACAGTTCAGAACGGTGAGATATATCAAATATATAAGATGACATGCCAGTTCAGTACCAATGCATTACAGTACGGATCAGTATGGTAAATTTTGCTTGTGATGGATATGACGAATTTGAATGGTGATGCAATCCCTCACAAGCCGCCAAATATCCTAAAGGATATCCACCGCTATTTCAGAATATTTGTGACTCCAATCGATCACTGTAGTCGAGCATCCGTACAAGGTTCCCCTTTATCCACCTCAGCATCGCATTTGAATTCATTTGAACGATCGATCAATAATATAAAGCAGTAAAGTCCACGTGTGAACATCAACCTTCTCTGCATGATGCGTGGGATGTTACGTCAACACGAACCATGTGCTTGGTATTACCTACTCTTTGAGAAGTCTTGGGAAGTAAGAGGCGTGGCTTTTTCTTTTTATCCTTTTTCTTCTTTTGAGAAGAAGGTGTGGTTTCTTTTCATAGCGTAGATTTCAGCCATTCTGATGGACCGTGAATGCCGGGATGAATCGAGATCTTAATTTATGTTAACCAATATGAGTGGTCAGAACAAAATTATAGAAAGATCAATACATTGTAAAACGATTGCCACATAACAGTGAACTGAAGAAGACCCGAAATAGATATTGTACCAGCTAACAAGCTCCCCCCCCGCACCTATTTTTTTTTTTTTCTAATCAAGTATTTCACTACAACGGGATCGACATAAACAAAGACTTTTCTTCCGACTAAGCCTCTTCATGGTATTTTGCTCTGGCTTTTTTCTATAGTCAAATTTGACCTACTCTTTCTCAAAAATCTTTGACATATCGACAACTTCTAACTGCATTTTTAGATATCCATTATCTTGTAGTCTTGGTCTTCGTATCGAGTATTAGTTTCAATGATTTCCACCAAACTTGTAGGCTCTTCGTGCCCACTTTCTCTTCGGCATTCACTTCTAATGCTCCCGTCGAACCTCCCCCTGCTTTCCAAAGATTTAGAAGTAAAGTAGCTGTTGTAATGAATGCTTACGACATGCCCAAGGCTGACAATAGTCATGGAAATGATCGTTAGTATAAAAAGGACATATGCAAATGCAAACAGACCAACAGAAATTATAAAACAGCAGCACAATCTGATTAAATTCCTTCAACAGTCAAAAATACGACTAACCGTTGTAATCAAGCAGTTTAGAGGCTAGCCAATGATGCAAAAAGGGAACTGGTATACCATGTGGGAGAGAGGTGGGGACTACATGGCCAGGTGTTTGATCTATCAGTGCTAGATATGGTTCCATTCAAAATAAATCTGATTTGAGAATCCTCCTCCTCTTCTTCTCCTTCTTTTTGTTTTCTTTTAGCTTAGATCTTATTTCGATACCATAACCGGCTATATTCTTATTTACTCTATCCAAATTCAAAAATCGGGTCGGATTGAATATTGTCACCCTCCATTGGCTTCCCATCCAGGCATAGGGCAACCAAGCTTTAGCCAGTCCATGACCTTTTTTAAATAACCTTACACCTTTACACCATGTAAGACCATGCTAATCTGATTGAACCTTGCATCCAGTCATACCAAATCAAATTCCCATGTTGAACATGGAACTAAATCTAACTCTCAAGCAACCACGCATTAACCAACCATTCATTTTGGAACACCAAGAACACTCTAAACAGCCTTCCAACTTATTAATTGTTGTTTATAATCAGGGATGATTATGTTGAATAGCTATGAGAACCACATAAAAATTAAAAAAAAAAAAATACAATAAATTAATAACACCATCGACCATATACAACAGTCTATCCTATGGTCCTGTTTGATGTAGCATAAACATGATTAAGGTTTACCACTGGATAATAACCTGTGACCAACCATTTTTCCTCTATGTACGACACAGATAGAGACTGCTTCAGCCCACAGGGTACGAATCTTTACGGTCAGCCATTTGACTGGTCTTTTATCCACGCGAGATAACTCCAGTCCTCAGAACACATGTTGTGGACTCGCTGCAAATGTTAGAATTAAGTCAAAGAAGGGGAAAACAATGCCGCTATCATAGCAAGATTAGAATAAGACCACCATAAGTTTGTTTTTTAATAGAATACTTATAGATCACGTAAATTAATGCTGACAAGTTGAATGGATTACTGACTAGCTAGTCATCTCTCTCCTCCTTACACCAGAGATAACGAGGGAAACTGTTAATAAGAAACTCTTTCTTCGCCGAAAGCCACACTTTTACTTTTCAGAGACACCATTAGATGACCATCAATTTCCAAATGCTGCAATTATGGCAGCAAACTGCTAATTTCAAAGCCCATAATACTCATTGAAACTAATCAACACTTCTGAGCCACTAGATGGTATACTCCTCAAGGCATGCGATCTAAGACCGGTAAAAGGGCAGAAAAAGATGCGTATGGAGCCCAAAAAATCTCTACCTTTTTTTTTTGTTTTTTTGGTAGGAGCCATCTCTAATTTCTTTGTTAGACAACTTTTTCAAGAAATGACACAAAAGTCTTTTGAGTATGCATCACGAATTAGTCCATAGTTGAGAATAGTTATTAGAGCATAAAGGCCCATTTTAGACTTCATTTGGCTAAACTTTTAGGTGCTTTCTAGCCCTTTGAAAATACTTTTGAATGATACAGCAATATTTGATAAAAAATTAAAAATTATTTCGACTTTATCAGAAAGCTGAAAAGGTCTATCGGAGAAAAGCCCATTTTGAAATTTTCTCCAGAAATATTTTTTGACTAATATCGAAAAACTATTTTAATTTAATTAATTTTTTAATGACCAAAATGTCCATTAACAAATCTCATAATTACATCTTATATCATATCATATCATATTATCATACTATAAATATATAATATATAATATAATAATAATTAATATTATGATATTATAAACATATAACATAATCTATTATAATATTATTATATTATAAAATATAATTTGATATGATAATATTTAATAAT
>KE504765.1:876868-889105 GCA_000441515.1 Elaeis oleifera | reverse complement strand
ATATATAGTCAATAATAAATTAAACTTTTAATTAATAAATTTAATCGGATTTAATTAAATTTTTTTAATTCAATCCAATACGAACCGTGCCCAATTCTAATGGCAGCCATCTACGGTACTCCGGACCCCGCGTTCCTGTTGGAAACCGGAAAGATCTGACAAAACTCTACATCTGACAGAGAGGAAAGAAAAAAAAACAAAGAAAGGTGCAAACGAATTCATTAATGAGACGGGATGAGGATTCCACAGGGCTACTTTGGAGTAGCAGCCAAGCTCTGCGAACGACGAGCTCCAGGCAAAAACTTACATTCTTGGCTTTCGGTTGTTGGAGAAAACCAATCAAGTAGATGGCTTTCCTGGAAGGATTGGCAATTAATTATGTAGGTCGATGACATTGTTTCTCACTCTGTATTGCTACTCATAAACATACAGCATGAGAGAGCGAAAGATGGCTACAACAGCAGAGGTCGTTTGTCAAAGATACCTAGATGCCCAAGTGAACGAGACGTTCTGCTTCATTGGAGGAAAAGTTATGATGGGGCATTGGGTCTTCTGTCGGCATTGCCTCTCAGCCACATTTGATTATTGGGTTTCCATTCTAAAGAAATCCATTCCTGGAAATTGTCAGTAATCATTAATTCAATTTCCGGATCTGGTAATCCATATAAATCTCTAGAGAGTGAAACAAAATATATGATTACTAATATATTAACATTAATATTAATATAGAAATATTCTTAATAATTTTTTTATTGGTATTATATTATATTGCCGTTATAAAAAATCAAATCTTATATCATAATATTAGTAGACGCAATACTAATATGGTAATTATGATAATAAAATAAATAAATTGTGCAACATTGCTTTCATGTTATTTTGTAAGACTCCCTAGATGAATCTTAGTCATCCTTTATAAAGGCTATACATGAAATAATATGAATTCAATCAGCTGGTTGCCTTTTGTATTTTCTATTTTATTTATTTGTGTTGTCTTGCCACTGTACTTCATCTTCTTCATGTCTAATTGTTCATCCATCATTTTTTTTTTTTTGGGTACAATTGTTCATCCGTCCTTGCCACCACTCTTACAAGTCTCACTGCTCCCACCACTGTCCTTGCATCCACCTGCACCATCTATCTCTCCATATAACATGTCAAGTTGCACACCATCAACTGCATCAACTTTTTTTACGAGATGCACTGCCCCATTCTTGGTCTTCTACCATTGTCGCCACCACGAACACCCCGATACAAACTGGCATCTAAGGGATCTTGGATCAATTGTTCCCAACCAATGATGAAGAAGTGGTAAGAGTGCATTCTAGCTAGTTTGGTGGCTGTCAGAAAGGCAGAAGAGGAAATTGAGTAGCAGGGATATAGCCTCGTATGGCCCAATCACCTCCAAGTTCAAATTGCCCTTCCACTATGTCCGTACTTTGAATTATCACTAGAATTGGGATGTAAAGAGGAACGAGTGACACGCTTAGAGATCAGGTAACCTAGGGTATTAGGAAAAAGGATAAAGGAGCCATGATTTTAGTATTATCTATTTATTTACGTCAATCTTAATAAGAATTTATTATCCAAATAATATTAATAAAAAATTATTTATCAAACTAATATATATTTAAATTTATTTATCGAATTAATATAAATCTATAAAATATCATTTGAAATGATATTTTTTTGATGAAAAATATCATTTCAAATGACGTTTTATGAAGTCCACGTCACCACCTCCCCCATCCCCTGTGGATAAAAAAAAAGAGATCAAAATCATCATTTGAAATAGTATTTCCAAAATCGACATTCAAATGACGTTTTACAAAGTTAAAAAAAAAAAATAAAAATCATCATTTGTAATGATGTTTTTGAATAATTTAATTTTAAATGATGTTCTTAAAGTCCTTCAATAATCCAAAAAAATAAATAAATAATAAAAAATCAATCTGTATCATCTCCGTACCGACCAGTACCGATGCCGTACCGATCCAAACTGTACCGCATCGAGCGGTTGGTGTCTGCACCATATCGTACCGATGTCTTACCGACCTGTATCGATCCATACCACATCGTACGTAGCGGTTCGTGCCCGTATCGTACCGAGATGTACCAGTGCGGTCCAGTTCATCTCATTTGTCAAAAAATCGATTTGAACTTTGCTGGTTCCCATCGATACAGTACGATACGGATCGTACCGATCGGTTTGGCCGATACGAAATACCATGCATCCAGCTGTAGCCCTAGTAGATTTGGGTCCGACATAATCATCCCATCATTCCTTATCAAATTGGAATCCTCATCCTCACCATGATTCAGAATGCTCTTTTCATCGAAATCACCGCAGTCCATCATCCGGTTATCAGACTTCAATCTTTCATCGAAATAAGCTCTCACCATCTACTCCGCGATACACACGTAAAAATGTATCACACCCTCAATAAAAAAAGATGAGAAGAGAGAGCAAATGAATGCAAGCGTACAGACGGAGAGAGAGGTGTGGGGTAGTGGGGGGCGGCCGCCGCCGGCAGAGGGAGAGAAGAGGGAGAAGAGGGGAAGAGGGAGAGAAGAGGAGGAGAGAAGGAGGAGAAAAGAGAGAAGAGGGGGAAAAGAGACTTACTGCACCACGGAGAGGGAGATCGCCGCCAAAGAGGGAGAGCGCCGTCAGAGATCACCGTCGGAGAGGAAGGAAGGTATGGTTTTTTTTTTGGTATATAAGAGGAAATAACATCATTTGAAATGATAATTTTGAAAACATCATTTCAAATAACGTTTTTGAAACTTTTTTTGTCCACGGGGGATGGAGGAGGTGGTGATGTGGATCCCATAAAACACCATTTGAAATGACGTTTTCACCAAAAAATACCATTTCAAATGACGTTTTATAGATTTGCATTAGTTTGATAAATAAGTTTAAACATACATTAGTTTGGTAAATAATTTTTATTAATATTATTTAGATAATGCTAGAAGCAAATACCACGTGGAATATTAAGATAATAGAGTTAGAGCAGATGAGAATCATGTGACTCTTATCAAGATTGAATAAAATTTGACTATAAAATTATATTAAGGATGGGGACCTAGGCCGAATAGATTGAATTTGATCTTAAAATGATAAAAAGTGAGATTTTGAGTTTTTGAAGATCTAAACAATTATATTTATATCTAATTCCCAAGAATAGAGGCCCATATCGTGAGCTAATTGAGGGGAGACAACTTATATAAGCTACGTCAAGATGAGTTAAAAGCAAAGAAGATATCACTATTAGTCCGATAATTGCAATATGGTCATATTTATGTATATACATAATGAGAAGATGGCCGATAGAAGTTATCAAAATCACCAAAGAGTGAATTGTCTATAAGGATTCTTCAACGGTCAATCCAATAATTATTTTATTTTATTTTATCTTAATTATTAATTTATTCTATGAGAAATTGCAACTCAGAGCTATATCTTTTCATTATAGCCAACGTCACACCTCCATCCATTTTCATTCCTCCAAAGAAGGATAGTGTGATGATGGCAAAAACCTTTATATAGCAAGCCATGTGAATTCATGCTACTATTTATCACCTATTCAATCCGCATTTTTGGTTAGCTCACTGATAGTGGCACGTCTGTGTACATCCATACCTCACCTTGGTCAAACTTAGCAGGTTGAGATAGAAGAGATGGCAATAATATTAAATAAATTAGACCGGGTTTGTGATTGGTAGTTGGCATATAAATATATCTGCCTTTCAACTCATGCATGATTTTGCTACTTGCTAGTAATTTATTTGAAAATTAAAATCAAGAATTTAAAGGAGAAAAATTCCAATAGAATTTGAGAAGCATTGTAGCAAGACCCGTGATAAATGACATTAATATAAATATTATATAATATAATAATTATAATAATTATGGTAACACTATTGTTGGAATAAAATAATAATATAATTATGTTGTAGTTAACAATGTGTTAGGAAAGAGAACTGTCATACTTTGGATGATGTATAATATTAAATATTTTATAATATGAATACTAACGGAAGAGTGTATAGAATTAAGTAAGGTGTTTTGAACATCCCATTTCTTTTGATCATCTCCGTGAATTTGTTAGACAGGCTCTTTCTCTAATCCTCTTCACGGTATGGATAATTTTATTATAAAAAATTATTACTGTATAGTTGATGGGCAGAACCAACGAGTGTCAACCAAAAAAAAAAAAAAGGGAACACGAATCCGATACACACGAGCCAACTAAACATGTATGGGGTCCCTCTGCAAGCCATGTCATCAATTATGACGAGCAAGAGTTGCATAATTGCGTTCCATGCAATTCGCACACCTGCCCTACTCATTTATTGTCCGCACAGTAAGTACTATGCTCCTGTCCGGACGATACCATTTCCTTAAGGAAAGCGACAGCAGCCAGCTGTCTCCGTAGTCTCCATCAACTACAGCAGACAGCACCTCGAACACGGAAAACAGCAAATCCGGAAGAGCCACGTTTGCATTCCCCATTTCACTTATCTACGTTTCACTAGGTTATTCGTCGAATTTTGGTTATTTATCCACACGCCAATCAGTGAACCTACGCGACGCGACGCGTCGCTCGGTTTCCTACCTCGTTCAGAGAGCGAAGCTTTTAATCACATGGCATGTAAAGTCAAGGAAACCCGCCGCGGCCGCGCTGAGCAGCCGGTTCGGGTTATTTAATAATTGTTTATCTGGTGATTTTTGCAATTAATTACCGCTCCAAACCCTGCTCCTTCTCGGAGCTCAATATTCTATCTTTTATTTTGACTTTGACAAAGATTAAAACGAATAAATATAGCTAAATAAAGGGAGATATTCCATTCTTTCTTTTTCCATGTTTTGCCCCATTATTGTTCCTTTCTTATATTCTATTGTTATTCGTTTCTTGTAGCCGAGAATCTCCATCCGGCTCATTCTCCTCTCCTCGTTTCTCTTGATCTCCATCCGTCTTCTCTGAGATCGAGAAGGAGCAGCCATGTCGTTCAGATCTCTATCGTTGCGATCGGTAAGCGCCGGAACGCTGCTCATTTTTATATGTTTGTATTTTATTTGTTTGTTAGGTTAGGTTTTGCGAGGAATAACGTGCTTCTGGTTTCGTCGAGATCTGATCGGGCCATTTCCAGGAACCATTTTGGTGTGTCTAGGGTTTCAGGACGATGTGAATGATTGATCTTTTGTGTTATCTCCGTAAATTAGGGCCGATTTTGCGTGGATTTCTTAATCCGAGAGCGAGAGCTTTGTTGCACGGAACCTATTGGCAGATGCATGATCTGACGTTCTTTTATCTGATTTCACAAGCTTACGAGGCTTTTTTATGCCATTTTTTCCTGTTGTTGTAATTATATGTTCCCCTAATAATCTCCATTTTATTTCTGATTTGGCGTGTTTTTGTTCCAGATAATTTTAATTTATGTCATGTCTTTTTTTTTATATATTTTTTGAATTTTTTTTTTTTGGAAGGCAAATCTTGGTGGAGATTCTTGATTTTTAGCACAATTTGCGAACAAAGATTGTGGAGGGCTGTTAGTCTTGAATAATTCTTTGCAATTGTGTCTGATCATAGAATTTCATGATCCACAATTCTACTCAATCTTGCCTCATGGTTAACGAAAATCTTGAAAGCTGGATTGCTGATGTTGTTAAGATGTATAGTTTGTATGTTTTCTAATGATGAATTGTCTGGATTGCTGATGTTTGTAAGACGTATAGTTTGTATGATTTGCTAATGATGAATTGGCTATGTGGCGCCCTTTTGATTCAAACTGTTATAATTACTGTGGGAATGGGTTTGCAGTCGAATGCATCTTCTGGGATGGGAGTGGCTGACGATAGCAAGAGCACTTTCCTGGAACTCAAGAGGAAGAAGGTGCATCGCTATGTGATATTCATGATCGACGAAAGAAAAAGAGGTTGTGGTCGAGAAGACAGGTGGTCCGGGGAGAGTTATGATGATTTCACGGCCGCTCTGCCTGTGAATGATTGCCGCTATGCTGTGTATGATTTCGATTTTGTGACTGAAGACAATTGTCAGAAGAGCAAGATTTTCTTATTTCATGGTCTGTATTTCTGAAACCTAATATGATAATATCTTAGCTTCTGTGGACTGTCCCTTCATGCTTCTCTGATGACATGCTTGATTTCCATTTTCTGAATGCTTGCTTCTCACATCTTAGTATGCATGAGTTTGTTTCAGCTGGTGCCAAAACTCTCTTACTCTCTGTTTCTATTATTAGCCTTTCCAATTAGTAGGAAGCTATTTTGAAACAAAACATTTCTGCTGCACATTATCATTTTATATCAGTGACATTAAGTTTATTAGGTTTCTTGCATACCCTGGATGGAGATGGCTTGGTAATTATAACAATGACTATTCTTGGTCCTTGTTGAATGTGTAATTTGTTGCTTTGACACAACTGCATCTTTTTCTTTTTCTTTTTTTTTTTAATTACATTGCAACTTTCAGATATCAGTTTAGATGGTACCTTCTTCTTAAATAGTGGAAATTAAAATGGCTTGTTGTCAACACTTAATTGCTTGGCTCTTAGAATGCATCCGACCCACTTAGATACATATACACATATGAATTCTGCTTTTCAGGTCGTTTTATTCTGTAACTCACTCCTGTATGTTAACCCTCTTTCCATTCTCTCACACAAGTACTCTAGTGGTCGAACCTGTTTGTCAAACACTTAACAGTAGTATTACAGTGTTGCTTATCTATTTATAGATTCAATAAAGCTTGAATGGTACATAATAGAAAACTCTATATGATGGGGCTTAATATCATACCAGCTAGCCAGTTCACTCAGAAGGCTTACAAATACAGCATGTAGTCATGGAATATAAACTTTTCGTCGTGGATTAAAAGGTCTCCCAGTCTTCCATTCGAGACTGAGAACTATCTGAAGAATGTTTACCTTGTCATAGACTGTTGGTGCCTCATCTTACTATTTAAGGTCTATCATTTCATCTTCTGGCTTTTTCTCCTCAAAGATTCATGAGTTTTGCAATCTGCCCTTCTGTTTCTTGTGCTTCCATGGAATCCATGCATTGCTTATTTAAAATAATTTTTTAGAAGATTGAGTCTTAAACACAGCTAAATGCATGGTTTGTGGAGACGTGTGAATAGACAGATAGAGACTGACTTAATTGCCACTGATGTCCATTTGGTGCCTACGAGATGGTATGCTTGTAGAGTGATAGGCTGTGTGACATGCATTTACATAAAAATTATTGTAGACTCCAAGCTTGATGGACAAACTTTAAGTCTTCTGAATTTAAGTGCCCAAATCTTTCCTTTTGTTTCTCTTGGGAGTCCAAGTTGGTCCATGTGGTTGGTTGGATGCAGGTTAAGTCCTATGTTGTTAGGGTCTTAATGAGAGATAAGTAGGAAGTTAAGGTTGCTTACTGATTTCATTGGGAGATATGGTTTCAATAAAGTCTTATGGAGGCCATAAGAACCCTATGGCTAACAACTAGACAAGGTTTTATGGTGGTTTCTTTTCAGTGGAAGGAAAAAAATGAAGTCAGGTTCAGCCAACTGTTCCCTCTCTAATTTCTCTCTTTATCTCATTCATTTTCTTTCCCCAATTCCCTTTTTCTTTGAGACAATGTTATCTGCTTCTTTATGTTCTCTGTTTTACTGCATTAAACCCATTGCAAATTATACATAAAGAAGGTCAACATTAAATTTCTGCTGTGATTATTCCCTCGATCTCTCATGCACACTTTTACTTGCTGGAATCTTTATTCTGATATAGCTTTTTTCAAACTCATCTGAAATCTGACTTTTATATGGGTTCTCATTCAATAGTTTCTCTGTCAAATACCCAACATCAATGTCCTAATTGAAGCCGTAATTCACCGCTCAATTGCTCTATGCACTATTCTCTATTTGCCAACTGTTTCTGCTTGGCACATTAAGTTCTGCACATAAACTTCTGTGTCTTTTGAATTTCATCACAGGTCAGTAACAGACCCTTCTATTGGCTGTAAGCTTTCATTTTAAAGTTCTAGTGTGCTAGAGCCTCTACTTTGAAGGACAGGTTAAAATTGTTCCCCTAATTGCCCTTATTTTCAAATCAAGTAATTTCTGTCCTTTCTTTAAAACATTGTCATACTAATCTTAATTTCTCTAATGGTGAGGTCCATTGACGCACATGCAGCCTTCTTCTCTAAGTGGTCTGGCAAGTGCTTTGCAGCCTTTGTAGGTTTGAGGACATGAGCTGCAACTTTATGTGAATATGATGCATATGAAAGAATAAGTTTCTTTCATGATTTACATAAACCATCTTTAGGTTGATAACTTGTTATAGAATTTCATCGAACTTTGATGGATCATACATTTGCCCTTTAGAGTTGAATTGATATATACGGGATAAGATTTGTATTATCTAGGAATCGTAAAGAGTGTTTGACTCTGAAACGGACACTTTTTGTTCATCTGGCCCAAAGTGAGGACAGGAGGCAAAACAACCAGCTGGAACCTGCTTGACAGTTGCTGTTGCTGCAGATAACAGCTGACAGGTTGAAGGGAAGGATGGATGTAGACCACATACTATAATATTCGAGTCTATATCCCTCCTTTCCTTTAGTTTGCCCTTAGAAGCAAACTAAGATTGGGTAGCTGAAATGGGTATACATTCCCAGATTTGTGATTGAGTAGCTGAAATGGGTCATATTTCATTACATTAAGAGTAGAAAGATCATCTGCATTTTACTTATTATGGACCAAGCCCTCTGAATCTTTTGTGCTCATATTCGGGTGGTAAGGTATGATTGATCCCAAGAAGACGCTCTTGCTATCATGGTCTGGTGGAAACTGCTTTAATGTTTGTGTTAGTAAATATTTCATGTATCAACCTCGAAATTATTCTTACCATATTAGGGCAGCATTGTACAACCTAAAAGATGTGCTGCTGTATGCACATGAATACCCCACAATTGCAGAGCTATTGCTGGTTCACTTTTTCTTGCATTATGATGTTGAACTGCGGAAATGATGATGTGCTCATCATATGTTTTAATGTGCATTATTTTGTATCTTCTGTATTTGCGCTTGTTAGTTGTGTAAAAATGAGTTGTTTTAGTCATTTGAGTTCCGCTGCTGCATTTCTGTTTCTTCTAGTTATCACTTATTTCACCTTTATATTTACTTCATATATTATTACATGTTGCTTCCACCACAAGATTAATGTGGTTAATGATTATTCCCCATTTGTTCAGTTCTTTGGTTAGATTATAGTTTCATGTACCATATTAGCATTTGACTCGTTTTGTTATTCATGGTGCTGCCAACTTCCAACCAAATGAGGTAAGGCATGTTAATTTCATTATGTTGATTTTCTTGTAAACATGGCAATGAACTGGATTAGCTGCAAGTTTCTTTCTTCCACATGTTGAATCTCTTTATTTGCCTGTTGAACAGGTCTCCATCCGTCTCCCGCATCCGTTCTAAGATGTTGTATGCCACATCCAAAGACAGATTTCGCCATGAGCTTGATGGCGTCCATTACGAGATTCAGGCCACCGACCCTACAGAGATGGATCTCGAAGTTCTTAGGGACCGTGCTAATTAGGCATGTAGAGCCCCCAAAACTAACTTCATCTCAACGAATAGCTGGGTTTCTGCCAACAGATGTGTCCTGAGGCATCTGATTATGAGAACATATATGGGATCCTGAATAACCGTACCTGAGAGGGCTGGTGGAATAGCTGAACTCTACCTTAATGACACTTCCCGGTTAGAGAGATGGGCTGTACTAAGAGTAGTTGATCAAAGACCTGGGTGCTTTTATGAGTTGGAAACGTCTTTAAACATATACCGTAAGTGGGGACAATATAATATATTAAAATCTCATCTCTTCTCTTATTTGGTATCACTGTGTTTACCGTGTTGCCTCGCTTGCATTCATTCATTACATTCTGCAAAGGTGCTCGACTGCTTTACCTGAGTTTGTGGGGTAAAAGTCAAAAGAGAGTAAAAAGGAGAAGGCCACCAGTGCCGATTTAGGATGGAGTTGGCTGCTGGAGTTGAAGTCTTTGTGTGAGGAACCAGCCTGGGCATGCTCGTTTTGGATGGCGATATTTGCGAAGCTGGTTTTGTTGTTTCTTGAATAGGCCATGAATTGACTATTATTCCCCAAGCTGCAGTTTAAAATTCAATGTCGCACCAAAGAGCATCGCAGTCAATATGTAGTTTATTATGCCGGAAACACAAACAAGCTACGGCAATGTGGAACTGTACATCTTTGTCCGCAGTGTGTTTGCCTCCAACGGGTACCTAGCCCAGGTTTTGAAGGTCAGGTAAATTGTTACCGTTCGATATTCTTAGAAATGATGCTGTAAACGTGCAAAGTGATGGTTCATTATGGACAATATATGATTCGTCGGGTCCTTGAACGTGGCCGGCCGGCCATGGAACCGGTCAAAAGCTCAAGATAATCGGGATGTAGGGTAGCTAGCCTGCCCAGTACCGTATGGCTGTGCATGTCGTTAATCATAGTTGCTTGTATGTAGATTTTATTCATTAAGCGATCATCTTGGTGCACCATTGTAAGGTTGAGTGGCTCTGGTTTGTAGTCTGCACAGCCATATGGTGCACCATCTTACTGCAGAAACTATATCCTGCACGATGGTATGGAGTCCAGGGTAAGGAGACGGGTGACGGGACGTGGTGCATGCCGTGCAGGGAATACTTGCTGTGTTATTATAATGGGCCGCTAATCTATTCCTATGCCTGGCGCATCAGAATTTTATTTGTCCTTGTTAAAAAATGTTGTTCTGTAATCGAAAGCAACGACGTAATAATGTTCTTGTAAGGATGCAGAGTGGACGTGTAAATTGTTGCATTCTGATGTTTTATGAGCACCATCAATCTAGATTAAATTGGCAGCCTGGGGTATGTCCTTCGTCGAATCACGGGAGAACGTTGCAGCGATGCCTAAATTAAATGTTGTACAAGATCACGTGCTGAACCGTGCGATGCAATTTTAAGGGTTGATGAGATGAACGCTGATATGACCTCACATCCAGAAAAGTCGGGCAGGAGTTAAAAAGAAAAAGTGTTCCGCACCCGAGTCCAATCAATCAATCAATCCACTACACGCATTTTAAAAGCCGGTGCTCCGCCTCGGTTGGGTAGCCGTGGGCAAGGCGGTAGCTGTATCTTTCGCGCGAAAGAAGGATTCACCTTCCTTCGCGCGAGCACACCGTTGGATCATCCACTGGTCTCTTTCACATCTGTGCGACTGGTGATCCAACGGTGGATTCGCCCAAGGAAGTGGAATCCTTCCTTCGCACCAGAAGAGCAAGAGACCCGAGCGCAAAAGAAGATGCAGCTGTCGTCACGTGATATCCACCAATTATGAGCCAAGGGGAGGATCATAATACAAGAAAAGAAGTGCTTTCCTTCCCATTATCTTCTGCGAAAATTATGTTCCTTGGTTTGGTGGTGGTGGGCCATACGCAGATGGGTAACATCCGAGTAGGTACGAGAAACAAATTTCTTATATCTCCATATTAAACCAAACTACTGCTTTGTCTCATCGCTTTATCTATTTTTTCTGAAAAATTATTTACTCTCAAATAATAATGCTTTGCGGGCTTAGCTTTATTTACCGTTATGTAGTACTTCAACTTCCAAAACCATCTTAGATTCCGATCTCACCATTTTCGGACAATAATAAACGACTAAAATAGCTACATGTACAGATATTAATGTTAAATACTTGCGGCGGTGGTTCTCATTTCAGTGGATCAGATTCGGAAAGCGAAGACATTTTTTTTGGGGGGTTGTTATCTCTCTCGGGTTTGGTCAAACGATTTTGTTGAAATGAACTGAAGAAATGAGCTGTGTAGATCTCTCTAAATAGGAATGCAATCTCCTAATTAAAAAAAATTTATTATCATTCTAATTAGAAATACAATCTCCTAATTAGAGAAAAATTTATTTGTATAATTCTTAAATTAAGCTCCTGAAAAATAATAAAAAAGGCCCTTCTGATCCTAGAGAAGGTATTCCTTCTTCCTCTGAAATCTTCGTCTTCACCTTCTCCTCTATTTTTCTTCTGTTTGTCAAGATGGTATCAGAGCATTCGGGATCTGATCCATGATTTTTTTTTTTCGAATCCGTAGCCATCTCTTCCTCCTCTTCTTCTTCTTCTCAGCACACCCCATCGCCACCGCCTTTGTGCTCCAATCCTAAA
>KE504765.1:841629-872060 GCA_000441515.1 Elaeis oleifera | reverse complement strand
ATATAATTTTAATTAATTTTAAAAATAATAAAAAAAACCTTCTGATCCTTGAGAAAATATTTTTCTTTCTCTGAAATTTTCGTCTTCGCCTGCACCTCTATTTTCTTCTGTTTGTCGAGAGGTTTATTGATAAGATAGGCTTGGGATTAAGATTTCACTCGCCGGGGGTGGGTTTGGCGGGGGGTCACATGGGCTAAGACATTCCTTTCTTCGTGGTCCTGATGATGTGAAGCTTCTTCTCTGATTGAGTAGATGTTGCTGGCTTTCTTGCTTGGTGGGGTCATCGCGGTGGGACTCTGGGTGTGCATCTCATGCTAGTGTTAGGGTTTCCAAGGGGAACGGCTCGGTGTTAGAAGGGCAGGATTTGCAGCTGACTTGAAGCCAAAGTCGGGAGGTAAAGAAAGGATTGTTATGAATGTATGGGAAGAGCCTCTTCATCGGGACCGTTTTCTTTGCCTTCTCCATTTGCAAGAAGTATTTTTTGTTAATTTCCCCTTTAGGTCGGAGCCTATATCCAGGGAGAAAGGGCGGTTTTTGAAGGATCCGGAGTAATTTCGGGTATCATTTCCAATTGATTTTTCAGTACAGGTTTGGTCATGTATTTCCTATTTTCAGACATGGTGGGACCTTCTGGTATCTTTCTTAGATATCTTTTAAGGCAGTTTAGGACTTCAATTACCCAACTTGGTCCACCTTTTGCTTCTTGGAATGCCTCGTTGATGGAGGCCACCTTGGGAAGTGCTGCTAATTTTCATTCGCTTTCAGTGGTGAAGTTTTGTGTTATAGTAAAGTTCTTGGAGCTGGTCATGGAAGTTTGAGATTCGTATATGATCATGGATGGCCCATCCAAGACCATAGTTTGGCTTAGGAGGGACTTGAGGATTGAGGACAACCCAGCCTTAGCAGCAGCCTCCAAGGACGCATGCGTCCTCCCTGTTTTCATATGGTGCCCGAGTGAAGAAGGGCAATTTTATCCTGGTCGAGTGTCTCGATGGTGGCTGAAGCAGACGCTTGCCCACCTCGATCAGTCCTTGAGGTCTCTTGGAGCCCCCCTGGTGTTGATCAGAGCAGAGAGCACTCTTGCATCTCTTTGCAGTGCGTTGGTGCGATTGGGGCCACTAGAGTGGTTTATAACCATCTATATGGTATGCTGACTCTTCCTTTATGATCTTGCTTCAGCACTATCTTGTGTGTTCTGGCTGTGTTCTTTCGTGTTCGGTAGGTTGATATAAGAGCTTGTTGGCTGCTCATAATTTTGCTGATCATATTTATTAATTCATTTCCTAGATCGTACTTTCTGATTTAAATTTACTGAACTTAGGAATTTGATCGACTGTGTTTTCTTGATACTGTTGAACGCTTTACTTCTCTGTTCGTATTGCACGTCTGAACACTTCTGATGCTGTTTCAGTGTCTACATATCAGCATGTGGCTGTTATAGTCTAAAAATATGCATTTATTATGCTTTTTATTTAAATTTGAAGGTAGATTTTCAGCTATGAATGTGGTGATAATCTTTTATAGCAGTCGTATTTGTTACAACTTGATCATTTTTTTTTCTTTACTGTACGACAGTTTAAATCCTTTCACGAGCTGTTAAATATGGGATGATTAAGGAGTTGAGCTTTTTGTTGTGGAAAGAATTGCAACAAATTTAAGAAATGATGAGAACAATTATCATAATTAATTTCAAACAGAATGCTTATAAGAGTGAGAAAATGATAACCGGCCCTCTAAGATATGTAAATAAACTTGGTTTATTCTTTTGCATGTCAATATTTGCTCAAAATAAAAAAAAGATTGAACAAAACTCTAGATAAAGTAATACACTCAACCAAAATGTATTATATTGAGAGATGCACATTGACATCCTTTTATAAGTAGCCAACAATTCTGTGGGTTCTGAGGAAAAGAAAGAAAGAAACTAGATTGCAGATTACCAAATATGTGCCAACATAGTCATAATCGATAACTTGTATTGCCGTCCGCATATACTATGTTGGCTATATGAGCTTATATCTGTATGCATATCCACATTGTGGCAAATTCTGATCCTTGCGAGCTCCCTCAAATTCTCTCCCAGGTCTCTTCTAAGTTTTCATGGTTCTTCACCTTATCTTTTCAGTGGTTGCGCTCACTATATCTTGGCTGTCTGTGGCCATCAATGCAATGATTTTCATGATGCTGTTATTATTTGCTTGGTTTCTATTATTATTATTATTTTATTTTTATAGAATAAATGCTTTGGCTTTATCACTGCATCTAATTGGCGACCACATCTTGGTGATTGCATGTACCATCAATTGCCAAATACTCAACAAATTCAAACTTGAATCCATCTATTTGAATGTCTTTCCCTTACATGATCCTGCAAAGATCATAGTCCTAGATGTTAAAATTCCATTGCATGTATCCTCAGATTCTATAAGTGTATTCTCTTCTTCCTTTTCATAGTTAAGCAGCAGCCCAATGCACGAGGATCCTACCACTGTGGGGTCTGGGGAGGATCAAAATTCAGGTGTACAGAGCCTTTTGCTTATCTTCACGTCGTCTGGGGATAAATCAGGTCGTTAAGGACTCAAATCAAGTTATCCAGTTTATTCACTCTTCATTGTTGTGTGATAAGCTTTTATATCATCAAGCTTAGGTCACTTACGGAATATACCCTCAAAAGAGAGGGCTTGATGAATGGAGTGAACGTATGGAACTAGTTGTCAACTCGATCTCATTCTTCTGTGGGTTCCATGAATGTTGTTGTGTATCTAATACTTTGTAACAGTTTTTTCCATGGTTTTTAATCTCTTTAGCTGCATTTGGATCGCAATGCATTTTCTTGATACCTGTATATAAATGTATTGTCAGCTGGTAGCACTCTGGTTTTCTTTAACTCCAAATTTTGTGGTGGCAATCCCTTCTGATGTCTGAAAGTTAATGACCTTTTTTAATCTGAAATAATCCTCATTTTAGCATATTGCCTTATTTGCAGACCCTGTTTCACTTATTCGGGATCATAAATAAAAATCAGTTGGTGGATCTTGGAATCTCTGTGCAAAGTTTTAATGGTGATCTGTTGTATGAACCATGGGAAGTGTATGATGAGAATGGCCACGCTTTTACAACTTTCAATGCATATTGGGACAAATGCATGAGCTTGCCAATTGACCTAACTTTGCCTCTTCCTCCTTGGAGGTTGGTGCCACCTGCAGGTAGCTTTCAGCCACACTGTGTTCATTCATTTATACATCCACTGCTACTTTTGTTCATTCATTTATACATCCACTGCTACTTTTGTTCATTCATTCATTTATTGGATACTGTCTTCAATGCTATAGTTTTCTGGTAATTAACTATTGCCACCACACTTATGATATTATTCTTTTTGTCTTGACTATTATTGTTCTTATGTTTTAAAAAGTTGCATTAGATAGGTACTTCTCACAACTTTTCGGTTGTAATTAGGTCGAATGTTCATTATAGCATGTTCTAAAACTTCGCTTTAATAGCTTGATCCTGTGGGGGATCAAGAACTTTTAATTTAGGTTAAGCTTATCACTGTTCTTAAGTTCTTGCTGTAGTTGTTCAAGGAGGATTTTGGATTAGTAATTACAACATATGCAAACAGAAACATGAGATGCCTTTTCTAGAGAAGACCATACAAGGAATCTGCTGGTTTGTGAAAGCACTTTTTTATTTTCTTGGAAAGATGAGGAAGCCCTCTAATTGGCTGAAATTAATTAAAGTGTTATCCCGCTGCCCAGTAATTGCATCAATCATTACTTTTGCCCCTTGACTGGCTAATTTTTACTGGGGGTCTCCTTCTAAATTGGGTTGGGCAGGAAGGCACCTTCGCATACAAGGAGCTGATACAGTGCCATCCTTGTAGCAAAGTTCATTCTTTCATAGCTGGATGATGTCCACCTCTTCTTCATGATCTATGACTTGTCCTTTGGCTTAAACACATTAATTAAGAAATATCAGACAACAGGTAGGCAAATAAAAGGCATCCGAGGTTGCACAGAGCTGCAGGTTTTGCATCTCTATGATTGCTGCTGCCATTGTTGTATCACCCGTTCTATCAGTAGTTACCAAATCTCAGCTGGTCCTCTAATGGAGTTCCTTTGGGAAATACTTGATTACAAGAGACTACCATATTTACTGTGTTAGAATATGCATGTATTTGTTATATCATTCAATCTTCTGTGCCAGGGACAGAAAATGTTCAAAGCTGCTCACTTGAGGAGCTAGGACTTGAAAATCACACAGAGAAATCAAGTAACGCATTGCTGAGCAGGGGATGGTCCCCAGGTTGGGCCAATGCAGACAAGATGCTAGCTGAATTTATTAATGGGCATGTAAAGGAATATTCGAGAAACAGAATGAAGGTGGAAGGCAACACGACATCATTGTTGTCACCTTATCTCCATTTCGGTGAACTTAGTGTGAGGAAAATCTACCAAGCTGTCAGAATGAAGCAGATACAGTGGGCAAAAGAAGAGAATTCTGATGCAGATCTGAGTGTCAACCTCTTTCTAAGGTCAATTGGTCTTAGAGAATATTCACGTTATCTTTGTTTCAATTTTCCATTCACACATGAGCGGGCATTGTTGGGAAACTTGAAACACTACCCCTGGCGTGCTGATGAGGGTCAGTTTAAGTCTTGGAGGCAGGGTAGAACAGGGTACCCATTGGTGGATGCAGGTATGAGAGAACTTTGGGCAACTGGTTGGATGCACAACCGAACTAGAGTCATTGTGGCAAGTTTTTTTGTGAAGTTTCTTCTACTTCCATGGACATGGGGGATGAAATACTTCTGGGACACATTGTTGGATGCTGACTTAGAAAATGACATCCTTGGTTGGCAGTATATATCTGGTAGCTTACCTGATGGTCATGAGCTCAACCGTCTTGACAATCCAGAGGTATGCCATCTCTGTACAAATATTTGAGAAATCCCAAGGCTGCAACCTTAATATGTCATGGACTTATAGTTGATGCTTTTTTTGCCAAATCATTCTTTCCGTGCATTCTCTGCTTTCCTTTGAAGGTATTGGAAACCTTTTGGTGCTGAACTGTTATTGACATCTTTTGTATTTCATGTAACTGAGATTTATCTAGGAAAGGAATTTAAATTTCATTACATGGTATTTGGACTTAATGGTAGTCAACGATGGTGTGCCTCTAAAACTTTTAAGTCAAACATGCAAGTGACAATTCATATGTTCTTCCAGCTGTCTATACAAATAAGTTTCATTGCATACATATTACAGCAGAACTACATAGAGATGTACTTTTGTTCTCCAACCATTTGATTGGTAAACGTTGTACAGGTCATATTGTTAAATTTCATGACTTTGATTTTTGCTTAATCATCTAGTATGCAAAACTATAACTAATCATATATTACATAGACTATTGTGTATTAGTAAATTATTTAAAATTTAACTCAACTAGTATATAATTTCTATAAAGTTATATCATATTGACATTTTACTGAGTTCACATATTCTGTGTGGTTTGAAAAGGTCGAAAAGTTTTGAGATTAAATTCCAAATCTGGTGGCCTTCTTGCTCAAAGCTTCAACTCTCTCTCAATTTTTGAAGACTATTAGACATTGGACTCTATTTGACATCTCATTTTATCTTAAACATAAGCCTTGATCTGCATGTGTCCTGCCCACTGAGATCTAGTCTCAATCACTCCTATGGGTATTGGATCTTCATTCAGGGTCAAACCTAATTTCCTGGGTCCAAAGTACTTTGAGATTATTCTTTAATATTGATACGTGAGTTAAAGCTTTTCTATACATGTTGACTTTTACAATTAAAAGATGCATGCACACAAAACAATACACACACACACACACTGTGAAGTTTCACAGACCTTTTCAAACCACTCTTTTCAGAGGGGAGGTAGGAGCTGGAATGGAGTGGATCTTGTTGCAAATAGAATATGATAAGAAACAGTAATGCCTAAAGAGGTAATAAAGCTAGTATTATATAACTACTAATCGGGAGTAGTAATGCCCAAAGAATGACCAGAGTACTATTGTTTTCTTTTTGTGGGGTACAAAAGGGCATATATAATTAGTTGTTCAAACATATGGACCTCCCATGTTTGATAAGAGAGACTTGTCAGGTAGTTTTTATACCATCAATAGCCTTCTTCATGTTCTATAAACTTGATATAAAAGTGGTCCTTTTTTGTCCAAAAGATGTTTCATGAACAAAACTCAACTAGTTGTGCCTGAAACAAGCCAGTGGGGCTATATGCTTGCTCGGCCACCTCATTTTGGTTTGTTAGGCCAGTATTCCTAATCTTTTCTGGTGAGATACTATGTTTCATATGGAACTTTAATGGAATTGACACCTCGAAAATACTTGAGCTTGAGCATAACATTTTGTTCTCAGATTTACTTAAATAAGATATGATCCTTGGGGGCTTGTGTATAACCAAATCACTGGAAGTACAATTTTCTTCAGTTGGCTTATCCAAAGGCCAATGAAGCTTATGGTTTACCACTTGCTCTAAATGATCACTGCTTCTCTTCTAGTCAAATGGGCTGCTAACATTTGAAATGCTAAGCAGCGCGAGCCCTACATATTTATTTTCTATTTCTCTGGAAATTTGGGAAAGATGATCTCACTAACATATCCCTCGAATCTGTGGCATCCTCAACATATTAAGAGGCATAATAGAGAGGACTACATCTAGACCATTAACAGTTTGACCGATCCATTGCACGAGCCCAGCCGCTAGTGGGCCCTAGAAGGAGCCATTGGTTTCTCTGTTTACATTTTCTTCATGGAAGAGTTAAAAGAGTTTGAATCTGGTACAGACTGTTGTTTGTACGTATCTAAAACAAGCTGCTGATCTAACATGTTATGTCTTAAATGACATCTGATTCTTTGTTGAAGGACAACTAGAAGTTTCACGACACTTGCTCTTCTTATGGTTTGACTAGCTAAACTTTTTGATCAAAAGACTAGCTTAACTTTCAGAAAGCTACTTCAATAAGAGTCAGGTTTTCACTCATCTGATTTCTTTGATATTCTAGAAATTTTCTGTGCAAACTTCTCATATTCCACTGATGAAGGAGATTTTGAAAGATTTTGATTTGGGACCTTCTCCATGCTGGAGTTCTTGACGATTGACCAATAGTCATAGTTCTGTCCTTTTGTCAAATTAAATGCCCCATCTCGTATGATTGATGGATTAATGCCTTTTGGCTTATGATTTTTTTAGGACTTCCTAAAAGGTAGCTTTAGAAATAATTCAAAAATAAACTTAATATTGCCATCCAGTATTCCGGTTACTTCAGAGACATGGGTCTTGATCCTTTAAACTAGGTTACTGCCTTTTCATTCAGAGAACATTCTATGTTGATATTTCTGACTAATGTAATCCCACAGACTAGGATCATCTAGTTTTCCTATAAAGACTTATATTATCAATCTTTAAACTAATAGAAATTGGAATTTAATGTCCCTAACCACAGTAAGAAATTTTTTCTTTGTACCAGGGCTTTTGCTCTCCATGCCAAACAGTTTCCTTCCCAATTCCATTTTACTTGGTTCACTTCTTGTGTGTCTGCTGGAAATAAATGTAAAGATGACATATGTCTCCTCAAGCTTGGTGTAACAAGTATATTCTTTATTTTTCCCCGTTTTTTTGATAGATTGAAACAGTCAACATGGCCAGAGGATACATACGAGGGGCCTTCCTGACTGCCTTGGCCTCATTGGTCTAAGCAGCTGGTGGAGGAAAGGCCCAACGGCCACAGAACAGTCCATTAGGGGCAACTTCAGCCTACCTACCCAGGGGTATGTAAGAAGTATTATTCTTAATGCAATAAAACGGCAAATTGAGATCCAGACTTGTTTCATGCAAGTTCCTGAGGTTCATATTAAGGGCTAATCAACTGCTTAAAATTTAAATGCAATTCTTTCTCCTTGAGTTTAGTGAATTTTTACATTTTATGTAAGCGGCTGCCTTTGGTCCCGAATTTTGATCCAGCTATAGTCTCCATAATATCAGTTCAGTAAATACATGCAAAGACCAATTTGCACATTCAATTCTTGCTATTTCTATATTCCTGAAAGAGGAAAATGAAAAAGCCTTCGATGTACTGATTATTTCATACCAATATCACATTTCTTATGAGAAAGGCTAGCAGTTGCAAGTTCTTGTTTCCTTCTTTCTTTTCTTTCAATGAAAATATCCTACTTTTGCCTTTGATATAGAATTTTTACTTTAAATATTGTTTCATTAAAGTTTTGAGGTTTGACTGTCATTTTTATCCTGGAGTCTAGGATCAAGGTCGCAAATTCGATCCTGATGGAGAATATGTTAGAAATTGGATTCCTGAACTTGCAAGAATGCCAACTGAATGGATCCATCATCCATGGGATGCTCCAAGATCTGTACTAAAGGCTGCTGGAGTTGAGCTAGGTTTAAATTACCCAAAACCCATTGTAGAACTTGTTACAGCTCGGGAGCGCCTGGATGATGCTGTCGCCATGATGTGGGAACTGGACAGAGCTGCAAGAGTTGCAACATTAAGTGGTTCAGATGAAGTTGTGGCTGACAATCTGGTTGGTGTGAATAACTTGGACATTCCAAAGGCTGTTGTGAAGAAGGAGGTATCTTGCACAAGTTCATCTCTTGATCAAAGAGTTCCTTCTGTCCATAATCTTAAGGGCAGTTCACGCAACAAGGAACTGAAAAATCTAAACAGTGAGAGATCCAAACAGGTTGACATAAATAATCGTGTCGCCAGGATAGGGACATCAAAAATGGACGAAGACCTGTGTTCCACAGCAGAATCATCAGCTGCTAGGAAAGAAGCATCAGGGAGAGTATGTGTCCTGTCCCAAATTCATGTTTTCTTTGTCAGAAGTAAATCATTCACATGATGGTGGTTCTTCCAAGCCACATAATTCTAGTGGATCACCTTCCATGCATCCGTGGAAAGAAGAACATGGCATCAGAGGAGAAAAGGTAATCTCAGTTCAATTATTAGATGAGTACCACAGTAAGAGCACCATGGCCAGCCCTAGTTGCACAAGCAATAGTACGAGTGAAAGTATTTTTCTGCATGATCCTTAAATGCTTGTCAAATGCGATACAGGCATGTTCAAGCATTTTCTGTATCGGTTACTCTTCAGTTCCATCTATCTAATTTAAAGTTGCCGTCCAGTGACAATTGTTTTGGTTTTCTTCCTTGAGGCAATGGTTGAGTACTTCTCAAGCAATTGGTTATCAAATGAACTCATTTCTACAGTTAAAATCTATTATATGTCAAGATACCAATACCGAAACATTGAAATGCATCTTATGAATGTAGAACTGTCATATCAGTAGCTTTTAATTGGTTACATGCCTGTTTGCAAATATCTTCCCAAAATTACCAGTATGATATGTCAAAGCATGGCTGAACTCCATACGTGTGTTTACCTCTGTTCTAGTGATGGTAAGATTAATTAATTGCTGTTTTTGTAGGAGGGAGATGATGTTGATGCTCAGAGTAGCATTAAGGGCGTGAGACCATGCAAGAGACCATCATAACTCCAGACAATAAAAAAGGTCACTTCATCTTGTGTACATTGCTATCATGCTTATGTCTTATTTCATGTTAACATAAATAGGATATGCTTTGCACTCTATAAATTCTCATCTATAATTAGTTTTGTATTTTATGGATTCTATCTTCATGGACATTAACGACTAAAATATTTGAGCATTAGTTTTCTTTGTGCTGATGCATATAACAGCTGTATGTTAATATACATCTGTGTCAAGCTTTTTAAATTTGTGATTTTGTTCTATTGAGCTTATGCATAAATCACTATATATTCCATGTTTTCTCTGACTGGAACTGCAATATGCTGAGTCTGGGGCCATGAATGATGGAGGAGAATGCCTCCATTGATAATGCACATATATCGATATAGAAATCGCACCCTGAGAAAATAAATTGCCATGAACTACTTATTAAATCTAACCAATCTACTTTAGGAAAAGAATTTTTGGAGGTTAAAACTACGAGAAACTATAAGATTATCTTAAAACAAGAATATAATTTGGAAGAGTGGTGTACATTTTGAACGAATAATCAGTGTTTAAACTATGCAAGGCAAGTTATGCACTTGGAGTTGGTTTAGTCATCCCTGCATTGAATTTGAGGGTGTTGTTTCATTAGAGTACGGGTCCTCTCCGGTTAGGGTCAAGAGGACTTGCGTTTTGGAACAGTATGCATAGACTGTGCATGTTCTTAACAATGCCACTTATGTTATTGCCTGATGAATAACAATTGTTCCATTCTTGAAGTGGGCCAGCATCAAATATAATAGGGAGGCTAATTCGAGAGGACTTGCATGTTGGTTTCATTCTGCTCACAAGGAGAGACATGCTTAAAATCAAGATGCATCCATCTTGTTGTTGCCTCCCACAATGCCTGTCTTTTCTGAGAGAGTGTGTGTTGCACAATCTTTTTCACTTTAGTTCCCCAGTTGTTTCTCCATCTTTATTTCAAGTCTAAGCTACAACAATTTCATGGTTCCCATTTCAACCTTTTCCTGGACCGGGGGAAATATGAGTTGTCTTCATCATCACCTACATCAAAATGTTGGGGATAGGAATTCAACCCAGCCGTCTGCTACAACCATCAAAAAGTTGCCAGCTTGATAAGTCGATACCTTTTGAAGGCTGTATTGAATTTATTCATTGAATTGAACTACCATCATTGACCCTATTGCTTGGAGAGCCCCGCCCCTCTTTGTCATTGTACTCTTTGCTTGTTGGTATGCTTCTCTTTGCTTGGAATTCTTTTCCTTTTTTTTTTCGAGAAGAAAGATGCTGTTGTGGTTCATGCAATTAACGGGCAGTTTTACTTGTAAACTTGTTGTTTCGTTCCCCATGCAGTGAAGAATTAATGCTCGATCATCTGCACATATCTTATTTGTCATCTTCCACAATGTGATTTGTAGTGCTTCAGATTATTTGTCATCTTCCGCAATGTGATTTGTAGTCCTTGAGATCTTTCCGACCTTGATAGCCATGGCAGCTGCCTTGGCTCCGCCGCTCCATTTAGTTTCAAAATGTCCTTTGAGACAAGGGCGAGCAAGACCATGTTGTCAGCTGTAGTTCAAGGGTTTAATGGGATTCCAGAGCCTAGTGGAACCTCTTCAAATGATAATTTCCTTTTGTTGTGTGTGTGTGTGTGTGGGGGGGGGGAGGCAATATGAAACCACATGCCTAGGCAGAGGGCTCTCTTAGGTCGAAGCTATTTCGATTGAAGAAAGGAAGGCTTGCTATAATTTTTTTGCAGTGCTGCATGCTTGTTGATGGTGCTCTTTTATGAACACAGTTTATTTTGATTAATTATCATATGAAGAGCGTAATTGTCTTCATACGCAGAAACGCAGAAACGCAGAAGGGTAGAATGCATGCCCGAACCACCGTCGGTAGAGCTTTAGCATGGATCTCAAAATTAGAACATTATGGCAACGGGGATTCCTGAGTCCTGACGACGTGCATGGGAACCGTTCAAAATGAGGATTACGGCCGTGCCATTTGAATGGTGGGCTTCGTGCTAGAGGCAGATACGTTCATGATACGTGAAAGGCGACATGAGAGAAATAGAATGCCGGAGAAGGCATTGATAAGGCTGCGAATGGTGTCAGATATGATCGAGAGCTAAAAGTTGGCTACGTGCCGCTTACAGTGGTGAGATTACTCTCAGCTCAAGTTTCACACATGCGCTGCATGTGCAAGGAAGATTAGATGTGTTTAAGATAAAGAGTAAAACAATGGGAGGCTTGGTTTCTTGTAATGTGGTGTACTAGATTGGTGCACCTCTTGAATTTGTTGCCATAGACCAGAGGTTAGTTGATTATAAAATTGCTAAATTAATATTGACGGATTTGATGAATCTTTTTATGTGCATAACTAGTATAGTGGTTTGGCGATGTCCGGGTCTATTAATTTTGCACAGCATGTGGGATCTGAATCTATTGCTTTTGTGATTCATGCAAAAAAATCGAGGCTTTAAAATATATATATATATATATATATATATTTATTTATTTATTTATTTTTTGCTGTCTCATGTGTATAGCACGTGTGATCTAAAATTTTTTTTCTGTTGTTCAGTAATTCATGTGAAGAGGTCAGATTTTCGAAAATATTTCTTCCTTTTACTTTATGATTCGTGCGTGAAAAATTAATGGAACTATATGATGAAAAATCAATGCTTTGCCTCTGCCACATCCATGCATGCGACTGTACCATCTTCGCTCGCCCACATCTGCTCTGACACCATCAACATCCGGATGTATTCTTTCGAACCCAATCCCATCGTAAAGTGTAGGGCTGTCCGCATCCTCTGCATTGGGGTCCTATTAGACAGGTTCGTCGGTAAGGAGGGTCCATAGGGCGGCAGCATTGATTTTTCAGATGGCAGTCCATCAGGGGTCCGTCTATCCCATGTAAAAATATATTTTTTCTCCTTGCTGCCTCATGTGTATAGTGCGTGTGATCTGAAATTTTTTTTTGTTGTTTTGTGATTCGTGAGAAGAGATCGGAGCTTTAAAAATATTTTTTTTTTTACTTGATGATTCGTGCATGAAAATCAATGGAATCGTGCGATGAAAAATCAATGCTCTTCCTCCGCCACACCCATGCCTGCGATCATACCTTTTCGTTCACCCCATGTCTGCTCCAGCGCCACCAGCATCCAAAGGCACTCTTTCTAACCCAATCCGATCGTGAAGTGTAGGGTCGTTTGGCCGTCTGTGTCCTCCATGTCAGGATCTTGTTCGACAGACTCGTTGGCAAGGAGAGTCTATAGGACGGCAGCATCGGTCTTCCCGATGGCGGTCTACTAAGAGTCTGCTTGCCCCATATCTGCTCCAGCCATTCGAAGCCTCCCAACTGATTGGGACTCGTGAGAATGGGAAAATAGAAGAAAATGGAGAAATTAAGAAAAGAATGAGGCAACTTGAGAGGGTTCGAAAAAAAAAGAGAAATAATATATCGTGGAATAAAAAAAATATCATGGAGGCTTCCAAATTTGACACATGGCGTGTTGGGAGATTATTTTATAATCTTATGTGTCAATATAGAATGTTACCCCAATACCCATTTATCGATTTACTATTATTATATAGATATATAAATAATAATTTAAATATTTTTATTTTTATCATACTATTTATATTTTATTTTTATTAAAAATATAAAAATAAACTTGATATGCGGCATTGCGGGAGATTATTTTACAATCTTACGTATCAATACAGAATGCCATTCCTAATATCCGTGTATTGCTTTACTATTATTATATAGATAGACGCTACAAAACATCTCCTGATAATCAAATGTATTTTGCAAGAGAGTATGAATTCTCCTTGCCACGTCCTACAATCTAGATAGTGTGGTGCACCGGGGGTGTTAGACTATTATGTGTGTATATGCTTATATACTTTTTTTTAATAAGATGGATAATTCAAATTTTTTAGTATGCATACATCCAAGATAATCAGAAAATAAAATATCTCTAAATAGGATAGAAGTATTTCGTATGTCGGTCCAAAGATGTAGTTTCGAGTGCTCTACAACAAAAGTAGCTATCCAGGCAGCTGCTGTGTTCATCTTCTAAAAAGTATGCCTGATGATGAGATCAGCACAACAAAAAAGCAAAAATCCAATATTCCATAGGAGGGGATGGCTAGTATCTCCTCGAATACACCCTTGGAGTCAGGTCGTGATTGTGGCCGAGTCACCCTCGATGATCAGATGCTCAGCATGAAGAGACCGATGAGCAAAGATAATCCCGGCCAAGCAGCTCGAAGCTCCACAGAAGGAACAAGCAGATCCCAGAGTTGGCTGCCCTCGATTGCCATGAACTTGGAGGTGGGGTTGCGGATGACAAACCCAACTCCTCCGCTCCTCCTGATACTACCGTCGAAATTGAGCTTGAAGAACCTCAGAGGAGGGGGCTTCCAAATAATGAATATTCGATGGACTGCTACAAGAGTGCAGTAGGAGTCCCAAGTCTCTGAGAGTCTCAAGTCCTCATCAATCACCTCAGTTGTAGAGGTCATGGCTCTCTTCGGGATAAATCTCATCGGACACCTCCTTATCTCAAACACTAGACTATTCCTAGATAACCATATCTACTATGCAATGTAGTCTGTCCGGATGCCAATCAGCCTCAGCCCTCCCTCCTAGCACTCTATCTCAACGTCTAAGAAATCTTGGACAAGGGATTCAGACTAGAGCAAAAAGCTATAATCACTCGCCATATGCCACATTTGTGTCGCTCTTGGGCATAGAAATAGCATATGTTTAATTGTCTCGTCTTCGCTATGGCAGACCGAGCAGATGGACTGGATATCCATATCTCTCTCTCTGAGAATAGATCTGATCGAAAGCCATCCCCAAGTGACTTTTCAAAGAAAGAGACTCACTTGCGAATGTACGTACTTTGATCTTTCAGATCCACCCAATGTCCAACTTCTTAGATAGCTTTCTCTAGAATCGGCAATAGAGATCAGCCGTCACAGCCCTTGGTAGGCAAGAAGATCTTCAGACCTTGACATCCTAAGCACTCTGGGTTAGAATCGCTAAAACCATACGTGCTCAGCCAGGCTCTCCCCGAAAAACTGAGTCAGGGTCCCCGGGTCCCAACTCCAGTCATCTTGGACAATCAGGTCACATACCCTCAGAGAATCTCCAACATTTGTACCGATGAAGGTGGGCCACCGACTTAGCGGCATATCTACAAATTAATCCAAGAATCCGTCGGAACATTCACAAACTAGCCATCCACAATCCACCTAATTAAAGGGACAACCTCGGGGCTCATGCGCAGATTTCTTTCAAAGAAAGGAGCACCTTTTAGTCACATAGATCTCCGTACCAATGATCCATGGATCATATCTGGCTCTTATTATCATGCTCCGCCAACTATCGGGTTCAAATAGAAAGCGAGCGGCATGTCGGTCAATAAAGACCTCCGCCTAATAACTAGGGACTGGATCCTCAATCCACCGTCTATCTTCATGAACCAATCTTGAATTGAATTCAAATCAAGATTGACTTGAACTTAATGTTGTGTTGAGCTTGATTAGTTAGATGAAAATTGATATTTGAATTGATTAGGCTTGATATAGAGTTATCAAGTCTATTGAAATTTCTTTGTCTGTCTTGATTTGAAATCAAGTTTGGTTGAGCTTGATCAAATGATGAACGAGCTGAACCCTGTCATAAAATCGAGCTTGAAATTATTCAAGCCAAGCACTAAGGCCTATAACATACGACAACATGCCTAAAAACCATCCGATGTTTGAAATTGGTTATCCAAGATAACAAGCCCTTCATAACTAAGAGACACATGATGGGACTGGGTCCAATCTGGGTGTCACCGCCACGACCAAGTCCATGGTGAAAAGCACCAATGTCCTCATGACACATGACCGAAGAACCTATTCCTCGTCCTAGGTTTGGACCCCAAAGTATGTTCTTTCATGAAACCAGATATCATCTTCCCCATGGCTTCCTGCTAAGAGTAATTCTTTGTGCACTAGGTGTGGTGCAGAAAAAATAATGTGGAGCGCACCGTGATTGCCGATTGGTCCATTAACATGAAACAAGCGCGCCTCATAACCATCGTCTTAACCATCTGACGCCGTATTTAATAAGATAAGATATTCTCAACACGAGGACGCACGTAATAAAAATTAATATATATTATATTATTTTTAATATTTTATATGATAAAATATTTTTTTTTGTAAGACATATTTTTTTTTTTTTTTCTTATGCACGATCATTATGAATATTTTATTCTCTCTTGTCCCTCATTCGTTTCCTATCATCTTAGCTCTCGTGCATCCAAAGTTTCTCATGTAGTCTGTACGTCCGAGATTGTTGCTTGTATTAACTTGCATCAATTTTTCAAGACAATATATCGTATTTATCGTATTTATCTTTCCTATTGTATTTCATTTTTCTCTTTGAAATTTTTTTATTACTGCAGTTTTACTATATGCTAGTTAAACGGAATTAATGTGTTAGGTAGGTTTTTTTTTGACATTTTTTTTAATATTAGTGTAACGAAAATAAAACAAAAAAAATAAAAAAAATAAATAAGACATCATTAACATGCTATTGAAAAGTCATACGGACCAGCAGCAAGTAATACAAAAAAATTTCGCTGCATCTTACGGTATCCTGATCAATATTTATGGCCTCCCGTTGGCTGTTCTGATGTCCTGTCATGCGGTGCATAAAAAATTACTCTTAAGGGGAATGCTATAGGGCCCAAGCGTGGTACCCAAAAAAATCTGCTTCAGGGCTCTCGCGCTGCATGTTGATCCCATGGCATCGGTGCTCTGTATGATGGGTCTCTGGTGCAAGAAGTCGATACCCTTCAGGCACGTGGCGCTAAAGCTTATTCATGATATCAAGCTTTGGCCCCACATCTTTTTTTTTTCCGTAGGTTTGGATATTTTGATTCAGAATCCTCTAATATTGGTAGGTTGGATGAGTATAATCATAAAAATTATTAAATTATAAATTAATTTAAATATATTTATAATTATCATAGATTGTATTTTTGATGGATTAGTCTGAATTTTATAGAGAGTAAAAAATGATTTCAATAAATTATTTTTTTATGAGATTTGAGTCAATTCACTTAAAATATTATCTAAAATAATCATAAATATAGATATAGGCCATCTTATTGTCTAATATTTATAAAAATTTAATTATAAATTTTATAAAATTTTAGACTCAACTATCCAAATAGATCTTGAGAAGACTTGTTAGGACGTCTTGCCCCCTGAGCAAATGTTTGAGGGTTGGATTCCAAGTAACCTTCCTCCTCTTTTGACCCCAGATTGGTTACTTTCCCAGGAGGTGAGAATAGTCCGTCCTGGCCCGAAGAAAAAAAAAAAAAAGGGGAATAAATTGTTAGAGACACACGAATTCATCATATTCTCCAGCAAGAATCACAGGTGGCGCACTTCAGCAAACTGGACAAGAGACCATCAAAATCAAAGTATACATCCGTTCCTTGGAAAAATTGACAAAATAACAAGCATTAGAAAGTTCCATTATTCCAATGAAGACTTGACGACGGGTGCAAACAAAGTTAAAGACTAGTGGTTTACTCTATTCCGTTAGAAAGCGACTCATGTTCACACCTTGCAGGTGTTCCTCCAAAGTTCTGGGGAGGTGTTCCTCCAAAGTTTCTGGGGAGGATAACCATGACCAACTTGCAAACGAATGTCGTGCCAGTTAATTTTAATCAACTTAAATTTTCTGTTGCATTATTATGTATATACGCTCAAGAGATAACAATTGCAGCTTAACAGGTTTAACTGCTAACCCTAAGCCCAACCCCATCAACTAACGAGCCACATTAATCAAAACAACCCAAGTCCGTGGGCCATTGTACTTTAGACCAGCACATCCGAAGTGAGCTCGTCCATCTTACCATCTAACATTAATTAAGACAAAATAATCCCGTCCCGAAGGCAATTGACGAACTGGCGAGTTGCCAGCAATTCCTTTAATGATGGAAACCATGTGTCATGGGTCCGCCTTAATGGCCCAGCCACATAATATCCCTGTTCAATAAATTAAGGAATGTGAGGCCAATAATGCATCTACTAATGTCATAGGCTCATCGCAATGGAAGAAAGACTTGGGAAGAAGATGCGAAAATGTGACAACCACCATTCTCTGGGTACCATCATCAATTCGCTGCAAGCTTGACCATTTTTCAGCACTCGAACGAACTTTGCTCTTTTATCTTCCCATGCCTCTCTTCTTCTTTCTTCCCGCTTCAAGGATTTAGAAGATTGGAACAACTCCTGGTCAGTCAGTGGTATACTCCCAAAGAGACCACATGCAGCGATTGATCCTCATGTCCTAGTCTGCTCCATTCTTGGCAACAAATAAAACTATAAATTTTAAATATTGATACAGCTAGGTCTACTCTAATAGCCGAACATACTTAAATGCTACAATTTGTTTATCTGTCTTTTTCCAACCTATTGAACATATAAAATGGCTATACTTAATTGGAGATTGTTTACTCAATAATACGAGGGAAACCTTGGACTCAAACTGCGGGCGTTGCACCAGGAATCACGGCCTCCGCATCTATGTACGTTTTTAAATAGAAGGAGTACCGATAACTCAATTATATAATCCTGCTTTTTCTAACATATAATTGTTTATGTGTACAATTTCCCCTCTCTTTTTTTTTCCTCGTTGGAAACTGCTCAACCGTGGAGCCCTCCATGGGTTGCTCCCTAACAGTTAAAGTAGTTAAAATAATGGAATTAGAAAATGGAAGAATAAGTGGAGTTGTTTAATGGGGAAAGAGTGGAGAATGAAATATGCTTCAACTCATCTCAGCCATCCAATAATCTGAGTTTAAGGGACCTTCATAGTTCGGGTCCTTGACTATCATTTGTTATCTGTGCAAAAACAAGTCCTAACTTAGTTTCGGAATATATTATGATATTAAAACCTATACATGTAATTGATCGGTTCTGTTGTCCGGTACTCTAGGCCCCCAGGAGTCAAAGAAATTTAAATGCACGTTTTGGACGTTAGCGATGATTTCTTCATCTTGTATGGTTTCATTAACCAATAAGACGTGGTTCAAAGTTTAACCTGCGGGCACTGCACGCTTGCATATTCCTCCATGTCATAAAACACAAGGATTCATCATAATTCTCTTTCAAAAAGAAATGATATAACTAAATAAAATAATACTAGTGACATATTTATGAAATTTAATACCATGCAATGCCCATAATTGAAATCATTCTTATGCAAGCGTCTCCATCATGGAATCCTCCATGGATAGCATAGCGTATTGATTAGGGTATGTCATGGTCCGAGTTTGGCATAGCTCACATACTACTTAACCTAATTGGATTTTAGGTCGCTAAACATGAAGACTAAATATGAACCTAATGTTAACTTGGCTCGGATACAATCCAATTCAAAGTGCACATGATTCTTACCTGCCTTCTGCTAGGCTCCTAATTTAGCTATCTATGCGGCACCCGCATCCAAAATAATCTAAATTGATTAAAGTCAACGAAGAACATCAAACCCAAAGTACCTGATCCAATTAATAAACGTTCAAGCTAGCAATTATTGTCGAGCCAGGTGGAAGGTGGATAGCGTCGTCTATCTGTTTTATGTAATATAAAAATCTATGTGCGTCTTTGGCGGATCCCACCTGTCCGAGTTGCACTTCTAACAAGAACTATCTTAGCTTAGATTTAAAACAATATTTTAAATAAAATATAATATATGTTACCTCAATACTTCTTAGGAAGGGCCGTTGATGCCTGCCGAGAGAGCTAGGGACAGCGTAAACTGAGTCCATGTGATTGGCTTATCAGATCAAGCCGATAGCTCCGCTGACGTATCGTGTCTGGCTTATATGTATTTTTTAACCGCCGCTTGATAACCGGCCGGCTCCACCTTTCCGTTATTTCCTCCACCTCGGAGAACGAAACAGAACAAACGGCCGGGACGCCGTGCATCACATGGCCTTGTTTCTGAAACGTGGTCGCCATCTAATGGTCCGAGTACAGCTAGCTTTCCACGTGGCTTCATATCCTTCAGGCACATTACTTTCGTACTTCTCTCGTCCGGAATGTCCCTCCCGCCAATCGGCCGAAACTTTCTCCAAAAGGCCGTTACGATAATAGCCGCTCATCATGGTATTTCCAACCCACGTGGGGACCGTTCTATCCAACCGTCCGAATCGCGACCACTGTAACTGGACGCTTCTGATTTCCGGAACCCATCGCCCTTTTAAAAGCTCAACCTAACCGGATTAACTAGCGACAGAAGCCCGACTCGGCATGATTATATCTGTGGACCCCAGGAACAACTTAACTATTTAATGCAGTTTCGTATAATAATCTATCTTGCATTTAAAAGTTCAGACGATTTTTACTCTAAAGCTTTTGCTGGTGCTCCCATATGAATAACTTGGTGGATATGAGATTATTAGCTAGTGGTAGAGGTAATCTGGGAATAACAAAATATCGGAACCAGATATGGGCGATTCCTAAACGGAAAAGGATCACAGAAGCAGAATTCCCGCCATTAACAATGATTAACTTATTAGACGGTTTTGCCCTCATGTATTTTGAGCTATTAGCCAGTAATCCAATTTACTTGTCTCCTAATTGAACAAAAGGATGGTGGCGTTTTAGGGATAAAAGAAGAAAAAAAAAAAAAGGGACAATTCGAAGTTGAATAGGAGTCGGCCGAAGAGTCCGGAGCCGTCCGATCGAGGATCTCGTTCCGTATAGCAGGACCGAATATTCGGTGGAATCACACCGAATCCTCTGCCCTCCTCTATAAAGGAAGGCGAAGTGCGCTCCAAGAAAAGCAACCAGTGGGTCAGGGTTTGGAGCGATGAGTGCGGAGCTGAAGAGAGCCTACGAGATCGGAACAGAGATCGGACGGGGAGGTTCGGCACCGTATACCGGTGCGTCTCGACGGAGACCGGCGAGGCGTTCGCCGTCAAGTCCATCGAGAAAGCCCTGCTCTCCGACGACGTCGACCGCGAGTGCGTCGAGCGGGAGGCCAAGATCGCCCAGCTCGCCGCCGCCGGGAACCCGCACGCGGTCCAGGTGCACGCGGTGTACGAGGACGAGGCGTGGCTCCACGTGGTGATGGAGCTGTGCCCGGGGCCGGACCTCTTCGACCGGATCAGCCGGCGGGGGTCGCCGCTGTCGGAGGCGGAGGCGGCGGCGGTGATGGCGCCGCTGATGGAGGCGGTGGCTGTGTGCCACCGCCGCGGGGTGGCACACCGCGACATCAAGCCGGACAACGTGCTATTCGACGAGCGGGGTGCCTGAAACTGGCGGACTTCGGGTCGGCGGAGTGCTTCGGCGACGGGCGGCCGATGAGGGGTCTGGTAGGGACGCCCCACTACGTAGCCCCGGAGGTGGTGGCTGGGAGGGACTACGACGAGAAGGTGGACGTCTGGAGCGCCGGGTGGTGCTTACGTAATGCTGTCCGGTGTCCCGCCTTCTACGGCGACACGGCGGTCGAGATCTTCGAGGCGGTGCTCCGCGCCAATCTCCGCTTCCCGACGCGGAACTTCCACGCCGTCTCCCCGGCGGCCAAAGATCTTTACGGCGGATGCTCTGTAAGGACGTCTCTCGAAGGTTCTCGGCGGATCAAGTCCTCGGTGAGCCTTCGATACGATCCCCTTTCTTCTTCATCCGATCTCTTTCTAGGTTTCTTTCCGATCTATCTCGTTTCCTTTGGGCCTTTAAAAAAATCTCTTGTGATTTTCCCGGAACTTTCCCCCAAGATCTTGCGTTTGGGACTCAGCTTGCCATTTTTTCTCTTTTTTTGGTATCTCCGATTTATTCTTATTTCTTTTTAAAAAAAAATTCCACATGTTTCTTGTATCTATATTATGCAATCTCTTTTGACAAAAGAAAATGAAAAATTTCAGGGCATCCGTGGATAACCAGTGAGGGGGGACGAGACCAGCGGAGGAGCCAACCTAGAAGGGATGGCTGCTGGCTTTGCGTACAGAGATCGTATAAATACCACCGTATATATCCGCCCCTTTTTGTGAAGACGGCTTGCTCTGAGAAGTTTCTAGAAGGACTCCGGAGAGTGGGAAAAGGATTTTTGAATCTTGCTGTGAGAAAAAGATGGGTTCTTTCTTCGTTCGTCTCCTGATCTCTTTTCCGGTAGAGGTGTTTATATATGATAAAGAATCGCAACGTGTCCTCTTTGTATAAAGTTGTGGTGTTCTATCATGTAAAGAGATGCAAGAGATATGGAATTTCGCGTCCTCTTTGCTTTTATTTCGTAAATTCTTCTTGAATTCTCCTCCTTTTTTTGTGGGAGGGCAGAGCAGCGGATGGATGGATTCTGCCATCCGTCTCTCTTTGTTGCGGGGCTGGACGGCTTGTGCTTTATTGCCTTCCGAGGCTGATAAGAAATCTGATAGCAAAAACAGGGAATAGTTTGACTGTCCCACCTCCTCTGCGATAGGCGTCTGCGCTTATTTTCCCAGGCTTCGAGGGAGGCGATAATTTGTCAAAGGATATCTTGGATAGGTTATTTCACGAGATGAATTTTATTATATTTAACGAGAGAGAGAGAGAGAGAGCGCGCATCAGTCATGTTATTGGTTAGATTTTCTGACGAACAAAATTGTTTTTATTTTTTTATTTTTGGCGGGTGCACATGGATGAAATCGTAATTAAAGTGGATAGGTTATCTCCGTTTGTTGGAATAATTTATTGCATTATTTTAGTGAAATATCGGAATAAGTTTGCTTTTTATGGACTTATTCATTCAAACGAGGCTATTTTATGACCTTTTTTAGGCATTTGGTGGGATAATCATTTATCTCCCTATCAAACACAACCTTCGGCCATGTTTGGTTTCGAAAAAGAAAATGAGAATGGCAAAAAATATTCCCATAAGAATAGTTATGCCGACTTATACCAATATTTGTTTTGGCTCGACCTCTTGGAGTAATTTTTAAATGCTTTTTTTCCATAAAATGTAAAAATAGGCGTAGAAATGTCCTCGTATCAAGGAATAGTTTATGACAGCTTTCCTTTGGATGTTTGTATGACTATTCCTCGCAGCCGAGTATTCTTTGAAAATGGCATAAGAAATAATTAATTGTCTAATACCATATAAGTCCACCTATGGACCCTTAACACAGGAGTTTGTGCTAATATAATCATATATATTTGGATTCCCAGATCAAACGTAGTAAGAGGACTATGTGTCAAGCAAACTCTTGTGAGACTTGGTCGAAAAACGTACCTAGAATCGGAAAACAAGCCTTGTCTTTGAGTTGACTCTTTACCAATTGAAAATGCAAACTAAACAATTATCAAAGGGATGATAAATGCTATCAATCATGGGAAATGACTATAATCACTTGAAGAGTGAAAGAAATTCTTAAATAAATAAAGAGATCATAGTTCTCATGATCCTTTCATGTACATCATACGAATTAAATTTAATGCTGTATAATCCTTGAGGTCATGCCCATCACATTTGTGGGACAAAGTCATAACGCTATTCATTGATCAACTCCTATTGATATTTTTTAAAAATTATTATATAATAAATCCTCACTAAATATATAAGTACAAGGATGATAATTTTAGCCAATCTAATGGATATCTAATCCAAGATATGTAAGGTTCTAAATAAAATATTTGAAGCAGATTTGAATTGGATATGGATAATGATATGTCTCATCCCGAATTCGATATCTCTTATCTATTTGATCCAATTTGATCTGCGGCCTTACTTGATTCGATTTGGAGTGGATATAGAGCGGATATGGATATGGAGTTTTTAATTACAGTATAGATATGGATATTGATCCAATCCGATTCATATTCAACCTATTGTCATCCTTATATATGTAATACACGGTTCAATCATTGATCTCCAATCTTCATGTCATACAAATTTCTTTTTGTTTTGTATTTTTTCAATGAAATGTGAGATACGTAACCACTATTATGTTTAGACAAAAATAAATTGCCAAAATTATTTTATTTAATAATGAACTTGTTAGGTTACGATATTATAGTTTATACTTATCTTACTTCTCATGTTGCATGGTTATATTCACCACTCCATTCTCGTATCAAATTGCGTTGATAAATACCCAAGGCTGTGTAAACTATATTAACTAGACCCAGAAATTGCACCCGTCTCCTTCCATCATATTTAATCAAGAGAAGAGCAGGGAACATGGTTGTTCAATGGACTATTATTTTTTATAGCTTGCATATTTATAATGTTAAAACAACCTTCTTCTATCATACTTAACAAAGTGCAGAGTAGGAAATATGGCTGTGCAACATATTGCTAGTCTGTATCATTTTTTTTTTTTTTTGGTTGAATAGAAAAATTATACCACTTTTTTTATAGATACGTCTATTTGAATCAAAAATAAAATATTCAGAAATTGAGGCCGTAAAGTCCTATATTACAGAAGCGGTATTGTTGGCTCTATTAAAAATCGTCCAATCTATTGTATTATTAGTTTTCTGTGGACATATGGTGCTACCAAAAGTAAGCAGTATACGCATCATATTCTGTATCACCTTAATGTTATCATATGAGGACTGATTGATTCTTGTTTGTTTATGCTGCATCTGCCAGGAGTAGCTTCGTTTGTCCTGCATCTAAATGGAAGTAGCATAGAGGCTATCAAGGATTGCACATGACGGTAGGGCCGACCACACTGCACAAGATTCTCCTTCTAGGTTTGCAATACGGTTTGGTTTTATTGCTAAGGGCAAGTGTCGTCCCATCATGGTCTTGTCATGACTTCTGCGTGGCATCCAACTCCTTGAGCCGATAGTGTGTGAGAGGCCATGCAAATGAAGACTTGCTATCTCTCAATTACATCCAAATTCATAGGAGTTATTACATCCAATCACCTAACAAATAACATTTATTGCAGAAAGTGTCAAAGAATCTGGTTATCGATGCCATATACGTCCGGGTCAATCGCGTATGCGCCACAATTTCGTGGCCACTAATTATATAAATGATGCCCTACTCAAAACTGACCAACAAGTCAATACCTGCATCAGATGAATAAAATTTTTATAATCAAATTAATTATAAAAAAATTATGATCGAATATGCTTCGAAAACACCTATCAAAAAATGAATGACTACGTATGTACTAAAATATTAAATAAATAAATAAATAAATTTTAGAGATACTTAAATAATTTAGATAAACATTACATAACCGTTTCTTTTTGATAGATATCCTAATATATGCATGTGACAGATGATGATGGTCCGACTATAATTCTTTTACGATCGATTTGATTATAAAAAAATTTCACATCAAACAATTATCAAGAATAATATCTCTCTCTACTATTATATATCTCCACACGAAAGCATTAATTAGGACATCAAGGTTTCTCTCTCTCTCTCTCTTTTCTTTTTTTTTTTTTGGGTGTAATATCAAGGTTCTTCTTTGAACTAATGATATCCAGCATCAGTAGTTTTTTTTTTTTGTGATAAAAGATCCAACACTGGTAGTTGAAATCATGTTTGTGCTCTAGAAGGTGGACGAAGGAAGTATATCTATGTCATTATTATTTTTATTTCTTTAGAATCGGTAAATAATAGTATTATGGTATAAATAGTAAAGACATCTTTAATCTCATATCTGTTATGAATCAAGAGGGAGTATGACTTATATAGATTGAAATCTTTTTTTCTTATGAGATATTTTTTAAAGGACAAAATCGTTAGATCTGGTGGTACTGAGAGCATCTTAGATTAGAACATAGTATCAAAAAAAATTGCTCCATTCTCAATATATGGGAGGAGGAAGAAACTAAATGAGATTAATCCATTGATGGATAGTTCAATGATTGATATAATTAAAATAAATTTGCTTGATCAGAAAGAAAGAAAAATATTATGATACAACACTTATTATCAAGTTTTCACACATCAATAAAACATGTGTATCCCATGAGCCAAAACATCATTTCTATTTTCTTTTGCTAAAAGAATTGTAGTTTTTAAAAAAGAGGAGTACATATATACTTCAACAATAATTACTTTTTTTTTCCCCTCCTAGACTAAGCCGCTAATTTAAGTTGTCAACCATACCACCTTACTTTACTTCAGATGGGACCATCCCTTACCATTATAGTTGAATTCATGTGTCAATCCTCTTGCATACCTAAAATTTTTGGTATTCTGGTTCCTGAGCTTTAAGCCCGGATCTAGTCGACGACCATGCTTTCACCTAGGTAAAGAGGTTCGCGGGTATGGTGTACGGTACAGAGTTGGAGCCCTCCCAGTTCTATTGAAAATGAAGACAAAAAAAAAAAAAATATCGTCCATGGAATGATCCTTGAGATGCTCCTAGAATCATACGGTAAAAACCGTGATATCCTCCGTATTTGGAATGCTAATCCTAAATGAGCACAAACCTGTTGCGATGCGCGTACAACATCATAGCATACAACGCACCCATGGATGACGTCCAATATCACAATATGGATGGCATGCATGAGCATAAACGTATGGCCGTCCATTCTACAGTGGATGTCATCCACATGTGCGCCATATCCCACTGCACACATCGCAGGGGATTCGCTTTCATTCTAAATCAGATTGTCATGAAGTTAATTATAAGAAAAGTTAACCCTCCGGAACAAATTAATCTAAATAAAATCTCCGCCTACCAATATTTTATATTATAATGGACTGGTAGGTCACGTGATGGTGTCTCCCCTCCACCAACCCAATGTTTTATATTATAATTGACTCAAAAAGATGGCAAAAAATTTTCCAGAAAAGCTAGCTTCCCCAACATCTGCTATGGTGGGCCATAGCTGGAATTTGTTTCAGGGAGCTCTTGAAATGTAAGAGCTGGCCTTCATCTCAGTGAAGCCTTCTTTCCGTATCAGACCAGGTACTCAACTAACACATACAAAAGGTGGAAAGCAGGCTGGATCCCAGGCATTGATGCCCTCGAGAATTTGAGCCTCAACTTTCTTTGTTTAAAGATAGATAGAATATATATATATATATATATATCACATCAAAGGAAGCTCTAAGTAGTATTAGTTGGGTAAAATGAGAACCGATAAAATGCTAAAGCTAATGGATGTTTTTGCGAGATGAAAACCCTGGGCCTGCAAGGAATTTGCTTTCGGTCTCATGAGATTTGTTCTGTGCACTAGTTGCAGCCAAAAGGTGTGCTAGATATCATCTGATAGCCATGGGCTCTTTTCTCTCTCAGCTGGCACACTTGCCAGGACCTAGAGAGTTGTAGTTTTAACCAAAGGATAAGGAATTATCTATCATAGGGCCCTCTGGTCAGCATTACAGCTAAAGACTAGCGCTCCAGGGCTTTTAGAGTGGAATAACATGACATGACACAAGCGTCAAAAAGTGATGCTGCTACATGGATCCTGATGCGTCACAAACCGTGGCTCTTTTCCATTGGCCAGCCTCGGATTAGTGTTTGTCAGGAAACAATCCGATAAGAGCTCAGCGTCGGCCTTCGGTGGTTGCGATTATCCAGTCCAGCGAGTGTTGTTTATTAATTTCTTTATTTCTCTCGTCATTTTCTGATTTGTATCTATTCTAAACGAACAATATCTAAATGAATCGATGCGATTATCCATGATTTCTGGATAACCCTTGAACCAAATTGTTAACCGTCACAACGTCCACCAAAAGATATCCGTAGCAAACCAATCTAATATCTATTCATATCTTCGCCAACTTCCAATTTTAAAATCAGGGTCACATGATGATGTCTCCTCTCCCCCAACCCCATGGTTTTATATCGTACGGTTGTCCTCCAAATAAAGGTGGCCAAAGGTTTTCAAACGTTGCCTCCCAACTTGAAGTGGGGTCATGGTGGGTTCTCCTTCCCGTTTACATATTTAAGAGAGAGATAGGGGTGTGTGTGTATATATATATATATATATGAGAAATTTTCACCGTCATGTTAAAAAAAATAACAATATAGTATTTTGAGAGAGAGAGACAAAAATAGATCCTCGCTGTTCCAATCATCTTTCACGATCAACTACTAGAAAACACCCCAATTATTAAGGTGCAAACTATTTTACTCTATGATTGCTTCCACAAGTCATGTGATCTGTCCATGTCGGTTTGTCTTAATGTAAGGATTCAATATGTCCTCGGTGTCACGCCCCATGCGCTCTTATATACCATCTTTGAAGCTGATGTTCATCCATTTGCATGATTTCAATTCAAGAGAAAACATCATGAGGAAATTAAAGCAAATATATTCGGTATCCTACACCACCAAAAGCTAGCTAGCTTGTTTAAGAGAGGTATATGTTAGAGAGATTTATCTCTTCAAGAATCAAAACTATCATGATATAAATATTTGAAAGGTACTCACACGACGGAAAGAAACACTAAAGTGACCTGATCTTATCAATGAAAGCCATGAAAGCATTCTTCACCTACCCGATAAGCAAATCGATGAATTAATTGACCCCTCTCCGACGTTTCCCCGATTCCACGTCATGCTAAAGTTCATTCTTCTTGGATGCTTGTTGGTAGGGTAGGACTTGATGGAGATGGATGGGGAGGAGCGCACTTCTCTTCAGCCACTTTTGTCTGATATACTTAACTCTGTGAGAGAAATAACCAGTGGTTTGCACTGCATCATAGTACATGACACATGTTGAGTTTGTAGGCCATATCATCTGGGCCCCATATCAATGATGAACCCGGTCCTCATCTTATCTTGTGGTTGGGGTCCAGATAAACTTTATGTGTCATAGGGAACATGAACGTAGGACCTAAATTATGAAGCTACCACCTTAATTTTGCTGCATTTGCCTGCCTTTGAAGGGAATTTTCTCATCATTTGTCTTCACAAGCATTATCTCATCTGTACCAAAACTCTACTGCATGTTTCTAGTGGGAAATGGGATTCCGTGATCCAAGGACTGGGCTACCGAATCAAACTTCTCGTGTTTGTCCATGGCTTTTGCGACTTGGCCTAGCTAGGTTGCCCCGAGCCAAACCAAGAACTATATATTATAGACGTTGGTTTGACATGAAATGGACTTGGGTTGTCTTCGGAGTGGCTAGCAAACAGTAAGCCTGAGTCATGCAGGTCTATTGGAGTTACGAGCTCCAACGGGCAAGTGATACGACAGCCTACCTAACAGGACGAATAATAAAGTAAGATAAGCTTTTGATTTATAAATGGTACGGTTAGACTTTGCGGGTCAAGCAAACGTAGATGCACTTCCACTCAGTTAAAAGATATTATTTAATTAAATCCGATTCCTTCAGTGCGCTGTTGGACCTTTAAAAAAGCAAATCCACTTAGTTCTTGTTTAATTACTAGAACCCTTCTCACCATTTCTTCCTCCTTATTCTTGTTTTCTTCCTTTTGATGATTACTTTTTCGTACGGATGACAAGGACCATCTCTTGTTCCTAACTTAAAATCAGGGTTGATCATGGGCCAAACCTTGGGCCTAAACTATATATATATACTTTCAGTTGGGCTTTTCGCTGCCTCATCTAGAAATTGATATTTGTTGTGCCCAAAGTTGGCCCATGATCAGCCCGACTTGAAATGAATAAAGCCACACTCTACCACAGTATACAAGGTATATCACTTTGGAGAGAATATCATAAGATGGCATTGGGAAATATTTTTGCATGTTTTATCAAAAGAAGAAGATGGGAAGAAATATTTTATTTGTAGCTCAACAAAGGGAACGAAGCTTCTGATACTTCCGACGAAAGAAGTATTTTTTTTTTTCAATCTATTTAACTTGAATCCTTTGAAATATTAAACAATAGAGAGTCAACAAAAAATATAATTTAATTTTTTATTAATAAATTATAAAATTGAATTGTAAAAACTCTACTTATGCTAGAGGTATGATGAGTAATATAATCATTAAAAAAAAGCTAAAAATCTATATAGTGACTTTTATGTCATCTTTGTCTTCAATTGTTTTATCTAATTCTTTTTGGTTGGAAGATATATATATCCTATCTAGTCTACTTGAAAAAGAATTTTTATTGCGACCTCCCATTTCCAAACCCAAACAGTAGATTTTAGCTCTCATCATCTGATACACTATATTCTTACAGGATGGTATCATATCATAGAGTTTAAATAAGTTATTTTTTTTAAAAAAATCCTAATTAGATGTCATATTGGCACTTTTAGATTTTAAAAATTTCATGCATGATTTAGCTTTCTGGTATGACTGATCAATTTTTTAGATTCTATCATGCCCTTGGTTGTTTAAAATGGTCTATCTCTTAAGTACCTTTTAAAAAAAAAATTTCTCCTAAAAAACTAGTAAAGTTTACTGCTTGGAAGAAGGCTCAACTAAGGTCTCATTGGTTTATTTCTCTCTATCTTCTTTCTTTCTTTTTTTTTTCCAAAGATGGATTCACCTTCCTTCAAATCCATCCACTTTTCTTCTCTTCAAAGATGGATTTACCTTCCTTCAAACCCATCCACCGTTGGATCATCCATTGCTGGGATGACAGAGTTAGGATCACTTTGAGAGCTGTGCAATGGAGGATCCAACGGTGGATGGGTGCAAAGGCTACAACCGCCATGGAGCGATGTGCTAATCCGTATCTGGCAAGCTGAGTGGCCAAGTGGGGGCTCATGGCTTTCAGCACGTGCATCCATCTAGCATGGCATGTGTACAAATTCCAGACTTGTCATTTTAGCTCAAAAAGAGCTAGTCGCCGTCAAGGACAAGATACGTGTAGTGTAGATTGATGAATTGATTTTAAAACAGGTCAAAAAAGAAAGATAGAAGATAAATGACATGTGAATTGTGCAAGAAAAAA
>KE504765.1:823238-841609 GCA_000441515.1 Elaeis oleifera | reverse complement strand
TTGTGAGGGGATGGTGTGGCTGGCGCGTGATAGCTTTTCCTTTCGTCTTTTCTACCTTTGCAGTGCAAAATATGATTTTTCATGAAAATTCTGTAGAAGATGTTTTATAATCATTATAATTTTTTGAATATTTTTTTTTTAAGTAAACATGATAATTCAACTAGTCGCATCTTCACAAAAAATAGTGTAGAAGATGCTTCATCATCATCTGCAAATCTTTCTTTTATGTGCACAAAGTATAGTTCCCTCGCATCAGTACTGATAATAAAGTAAAAGGCTCAACTAGGAATAAAAATATGGCTGTGCCTCAAAAAATAACAATTAAATAAATGAATGGATTTTATAATCACCAACACTTCAATATTGTATATTCCAAGATACCAGTTGTTGCAAGAATTCTCAAAACATAAGCTTGATAAATGCTTTATCGTTTTGATTTGGCACCTAAAGAGCTATTTGTTTTACACGAATGAATGCAAGGCCTATTTATTGGAACGTTACTTTCAATTCATATTTCATTCATTCTTCCTACCAAAAAGAAAAAAAAAATTCATATTCATTCCAATGGAAGAAGATGAATTATAGTATAATATATAAACAACCGCAATCCACAAATTTTTCTTACCGGTTACCGAGGGGTTGAAGGCAGAGCCTGAAACACCTTCATGCCTTCCATATCAACTACATGGAATAAGCCAAGGGAACCTACCGGCGGCATCAATCAGTTAACAGCATCGCTGGTGATAGGATAGAAGCCACCGATTATCGATTGAATGGTCCGATGGGCCCAATAAATAAATGAAAACAGGGTGGGCTAAACTTGAAGAGGGTTCCTCCTGCACCGAAAGGAATGCAGCCCGCCGCCCAACGGAATCACAGCGATGACTCATCCCTATTCTTCTTGATACCTTATCCATTCACCGTCAAATCCACATTTTGAGAGTTTCGAGGTACATTTATTCCAGATTCACGGAGTCCGATGTTTGAGAGAGAGATAACATCTATCCCCACGAATGCTTCAATATTCCGTATAATCTCGTACATCTTTGATGCCTTGGTGCAATTTCAGGTTGAGATATACTCTTCCCAAAAAACCAAAAAAGGAAAGCCTCGTGGGACCACCTCCAATTTAACCTATCATCAAAGAAGGGTACTCATTATTTTCGTTTGGTGCTCGAGAGTCCAGACCTAGCACTTAAACAAACACATGACTTGGATTAAAGCCAAATTCTGGCAACAGTTTGTCCAAGGTCAAAGATCTGAATTCCAAAACTGGCGGGAAAAAAGTCAGACAGATTACAGATATATTTAAATATTCTTTCCATATAAATTCAATAATGGAACGATAATGAGAGAACCACGATCAACAATAACGGTTTGCAACCATTAGCGTTCCTTGAATGAGTACGTGAACAGTTCATGAATGACTGATAAAATACATGCATTTTGATATAATTCTGATTAATTTAATTACCACAAATAGTTCCGAGAATAATTCTAGCAAAGAAAATCCAATAACAATCTTTTTTTTTTTCCTTAAAAAATTCAGCGAATATCTTTACTATTTCCAACTTGCCTTCGAAAATGGAAGAATAGGTTTTACGGCTCATTTTATAGCTATCATTCTAGTCCCTATGTAGCTTACCTTTATTGAATGCTCCGACGCCCTAGCACCCCACAATATATAAACACATTGAATCTTGCGGTTCTCATACAAGATAACTGATGAAGATGCCTGGAGGGAGTTCCTTCAGGGCCTTCCTGAGGAAATGGAAGAAGAAGGGCAACGAGTTCTTGATTGGTGCAACCAGTGAACCGTCCCGGTGCTCTCTCCTCGCTTGCTCCCATGAAGAGCAGACGATTCCAAAAGATGTCCCCAGGGGCCACCTGGTTGTGTACGTGGGAGAAGAATGCAAGAGGTTTGTCATTAAAATCACCTTTCTCGGGCATCCATTAATCCAGGCATTGCTTGATCAAGCTCGGGAGGAGTATGAGTTCATGCCTAACTCGAAACTCTGCATACCGTGCAATGAGAACATCTTCCTTGACATTCTTCATGATGTCCGTTCGCAGCAGGACCAAAGGTTCTGCCTGTGCCGCTAAGCTAAAGGTGTCCTCTGTTCTCCGTGTAAAGACCCACGAGTACAAGAATTGGCCACAGATCAAATATTGTATCCCTACGTGACCAAGATAAAATGTAATCTGCATTTCCTTAGCAGCATGAACACTGTTTCTTCCCTTCATTACAATTTTGTTACAACTGATGTTGAAGGGAAGCAAAGGACGTATATAAGTTTCTTCTGCCACCTCCGACTTCTTATTGAAGGTCACAAGGGTATATGATTGAATTGAGAAGAAGTTTCTTTCTATTAACAGACAAAATGGGATGTGTTCCATCGGGAGATAAAAGCAGTATAAAGGGACGGAGAACAGAAAATTGACAGCACATGATCAAACCCTGGACAGGTGCATATAGGACATTTTGTGCATTTCTTCGCAACAACAAACTTTAGAAACTTCCACATAACATAATTTATGCAAACAACATCTTGATTGAGCAGTGCAATGTCAGAAAAGATAAATCTTTTGGTTGAATATCCATTGAATATGCCCATGCATTACATAAAAGCCAAGGGCAATTGGTCTGTTGAAAGAAGAAATGTTGATAAGGTGGGATTTCATCAAGAAGTTGTGATATTTTGAAGTATCAGCAGCAACCCAGATGGGAGAAGCAGAATAAAGGGTAACGAGTAAATGAAAATCATGAACATTATCCCAAAGATGCAAACATGAATTTCTATCAATTACGTCATGTTTATTGATCTGATTTCTTCAGAACATTATCCCAAAGAGTCTGCTAGTTCCCATGTATTAGTAAACATTCTTTTGTGAAGGGTCTCCGACACAATGTTTTGCACTCTTCCGTCTTCTCACACCATGACAGATGAATGATATATCCTTAGAGCCATCTATCACGCACTGCTTGAAAGGTTTCTCAAGGAACTCACCATTTGTAAGTTCTGAAACCCACTAACCATTTAAATCTTGACAGATTATAAGCTTGCCCCAATAAATACTCAATACTTCCTTCCCTAAAACGGTCATGAAAAAGTGCAAACTATATTACCACCCTCAAATATTCAAGTCGGTGAAGTTCAAAATTTTTAAGTCCTCAAATATTAGCATCCACATACCATATGAATCGTGATCCCCTTGGATAAAAAGGTCCCCACCTTGTCGGATAAAAAGCTGCCCACCTCCCACCCAAACCCCACCCACCACACACACACACACACACATTCACACAAAGGACAAAAAAACAAAGAAAAAAGAAAAGAGAGAGAGGGAGGAAGGAAACATCTAATACAGCAATACCAACTAGGGTTTCTAATATTGTGATTCTAATACCAATCTCAGACTTGGAAAGCTGATAACAATTGATCGTGGATATTTGTCAAATATCCATCAAGATATAACAATTAATTTCAGTACTTCACAAATGTCAAAGCCTGAATTTCCTGTTATAGCTTATAAAATAGTAAATGAGATATTAAAGCAGAACCTGAAACAGCCATATTTGTAGGCATCACATGTTTTTTGAACCACAAAATTACCTTGCATGCTAACTATAGAATGAGAATGGTTCCCAAACTAGAGATATGCTACTAGATCTAAGTTTGAGAACACTACACCTAAATTAGACAGCATGATTGCAGTACAGAACCAGGATTACTCTTTTCATTGTTTACAAGCAAATCCCCATTTGTGGTTCAATTTGCCAAATTATCATAAACTACTGATCATTGCTCTAACAAGGTTCACTCACCATTCTTGGCCATTAGATATATAGCAATTTTAGAAAATATATTTTTTCAAAGATTTACAACATTATAGTTACTTTGCAATCAGCCAAAAATTCAAATGGATTAGAGACAATCCAGTCAATACTCATTTTGATGATATAACCGAGCCTAATTTGGCCTAAAATTGATTAGTAAAATGATATAATGTTGCAGATGGCTGGACACATAACAAATGCTACTTCATGGTCAAGGTATATCCGTGATCTGCAGAGTTCAAGCCATCATTCATCATAAAAAGAACGTAGAATATGACAGGAGATGCCACATTATATTGAAGCATGGCAGCATAGCATCTCTCTTGCTTCAGCAAAGATGCCTCTGCAACGTAGTTGTCAAGGAATCATTCTATTGTGATCCAGGCCCACACAAATAGTTGACTCCGCTCTTTCCAGAATCCGTTATTTACAAAATTTTCTTCCAGAAGGAGCGTTGTCACATAAGTTCTGGAGACAGAAGCAGCCATACCATAGCGGAGTCACGAAATTATTTGCCGAAGTCACTCTTAAATTGCGCTATTCTTTGAGCTGCAAGCCAGATAAATTTCTTAACTGATCCGTCAAATTTTGTCATAGCACTTGATTGTCTCCAACTCCTACCATAATTTTTAAAATTCGTCAGAACCTCTGAAATCAAAACCAAGACGTCCTGGTTTTGGCAAAACCCAATATGAATTTGGAGAAAACTGACTTACGAGACCAATATATTGTACCTATGGCCAATTTGAGCAACTCTTTAAACTTTATTCTATTTTTTACTAGAGTTATAAATTTTATCCTATTGAAATCTAAGAAACATTTTACTGAGATTGAACTCAGATTTGCAAGTCTTGAGATGATATAAAAGCACTGCAATGTTGAGCTCCAAATTTAAATGGAAAGTTGAGTTTTCAACATAGGTTTGACTATTTGATGCAGGTAAGGATGTGGTCCACCTTTCTCACAATGTCAAAGTACAACTACAACTAAGACAATCTGAGGAGCTATATGGACCTAAGGGAAAGATGAAGTTAAACAATGAATTGTAAAAGATAAATAAAGTTAAAAGGACAACTACATGAATTTAAGGCCCACCTCATGACATCGATGGGTTAACTAGTTGTGCCTCCCATTCCTTCCCAACCTTCAGCCTCACAAATCTGATCTTCACTGGGCCTTGATTGAAGAAGTCCAACCACTCACCAAGCCTTCCACTTGAATCCACAGCCTAACTATGATTTTCTTCCGTTGCCTTGCATCAAAATTCCAAGCTTTATTTAAGAAAATTGTGAAGAGCCATAGCTATCTATTAATGTCCTAGAACTCAAAAATAGGTTAGGACTGATGGGGACCTTGAGTAAGGTCGGAAGTAGACCGGAGCTGGCCGACCCTTTTGGGCTCTAGCCGAAAAGAGTTTAGGCTTAGATTATGGAACCCAAGCTTAAAATAGCCCCTACCTGAAGCCCAACTCAAGCCCAACCAATCTCAGCCCACCACCCTAACCTTTTTACCCACACGTCACCTCCCACTTGCAGTCACGCCGCCTTGTATCTCCACCTCAATCTGCCTCTCTCCTCCCCTCCAGGCACACCCATCAAGCCTAGCCGGCTTCAATTTAAGTTTTGGGCTCAAGCCGGCACACCCATCAAGCCTAGCCAGCTTCAATTCAAGTTTTGCGCTCAAGCCAAAAAATTTCAAGCTTGGGTTAATATAGAACCCAAACTTATAATAGGACCTACTTGAAGCCCAACCAAGCCAACTAGGCTCATCCCACCACCTAAACTTTTTACCCACATGTTACACTCCTCACACGGTCATGCCCCCTTCCATATATCTGCCTCAATCTACCTCTCTCTCACAGCCTCCCATCCCATTCTCCCGCCCACTTTTCCTCTCCCATGGCCCCCAATCAGACACCACCTTCCACTCACCTCTCTCTCTTACCATCTCTCTAGGCTAGGGACAAGCTTGTTAGGTTAAGGTTGGGCTGGGTGGGGCTCGGGCTCAACCATATGACTGAAATGTTTTCGGCCTGAGCTCAGCTCAATGCCCGAAAGGCTGCAACGTATCATTTCAGCCTCACCCAAGCTACATGGAAACCCAACTCAACCAAGCTAAATTCCAACCCTAGCCTTAAGACTCATCCATTATGAAATCAAAGAAATGGAATGACTAGCTTAAGTCAAACTCACAAATGGACACTCTAGGGCATCCAACACTAAGCTATTGGTGTTTGATGCTCTAACATATAGATTGGAATGTTAAATGATGGGTACCTTAGAACTTGATGCATTATGAAACCAAACAAAAGGAATGAGTACCTTCACTTGAAATCGTAAATTGACACTCTAGGCATCAAGGTTCGCGGACTCGATACCAGAGCCCGTGCCGACTGGTCGGCGGTATGAGTTGGTACAGATTGGTACGGGACCGGACCGGACCTGCGCGAACCGACATGGTAGAGAAGGGCCTCGAGGGAGAAAAGAAAGAGAGGAAGAGAGAGGGGAAGAAGGAGAGGAAGAGAGGGAGAGGGAGAGGGAGAGGTCGGAGGGCATCAGAGCTCTTTCGAGCTTGGTATGAGCGGAGGAAGGGAAGGAGAGAGAGGGAGAGACTTGCCGAATCACGAGAGACCGTCGGAGGTCTCTAGACAGATGCCGATGCCAACCCAACTTCTCCGACGACCGACGAGCAAGCGTCGAGGGCATCCAACACCGGGCGAGTCGAGGACGGCCTCCACCCTTCTCCCATGCAGAACAAGGGTTTGCCCTGTTTTGTATTTTTTTTTTACTTTAACGAGCGAAGTCGGCAAATGATTTGTCGACTTCGCGTTAAATTTTTTAAAAAAATTTATTGAAGTTGGCAAATGGTTTGTCGACTCCAACTGAAACTTTTAAAGAATAAAAATTTGTGAAGTCGACAACTGGGTTGCCGACTTCACACGTTAAAATCCAAAAAAAATCCGAAACAGAGACGAAACCCTATTCACAAACGAAGAAAGGGCGAAGGCCCTCTTGCGGCTCGACCGCCCTCAGGCCCCTCGACATGGGCTCGATGGCCTCCGGAGATGTCGCGGCAGAGGCGCTATGCGTCTGGAGGCATTCGACGATCTCTGAAGGCCCGATAAAGACCTTCCACTCTCTCTCCTTCCCTCCCTCCACACGTATCGACCTCAGCAAGACGTCGGATGGCCTCCAGCAGCCGTCGGAGGCCCTTTCTTCCTCTCTCTCTCCTTCTCTCTCCCCCTCCTCTCTCTCTTCTTCTCCTCCCTCTGAGAACCGTTTCATACACCAGGGAACCGAGACTGTCGAAGGCCCTCTTTCTCTCCCTCTCCTTCTCTCCCCCCTCTCTCTCTCTTCCTCTCTTCTCCCTCCCTCCGAGAACCATTTCATACGCCAGAACCATCTTGGTTCTCCGCTGGTCCGACTTGATATGGCTTGAATCGGATGGCTCGGGTCAGTTTTCAAAACCATGCTAGGCATCTAGCACTAAGCCATGGGTGTTTGATGCTTTAATATACAAATTGAGGCATCAAATACCAAGTGCCTTAAAACATGACGCATTGTGAAATCATACAAAAGGAACGACTAACTTGAGCCAAAAACATAAATGGACACTCCAGAGCATTTGACACATTGCTGTAGGTGTTTGATACTCAGATCAGAACATCAGATGCCCGGTGCCTTAAAATGTGGGGCATGATGAAATCAAAAGAAATGATTAACTTGACTCAAACTCACAGGACACTCCAAAGCAACCAATGCTAATTTATGGGTGTCTAATGCTCCGATGTATAAATTGGAACATCAGATACCTCACACTCCAAATCTGCCTTCAAATGCTAACAAATCATTGACACCTTGATGGTGTGGATTGATCAAATGCCTGAATTGGCCCGTCAGATCAAGTCAATGAAAATAAGAGGCCGTTGGATCTGGATTCTGTCCTCTGGTGCTTTCATTCAGATCTCATATACATATAGTTTGATTTTAATTTGTTATCAAACAAAAATTATATATAAATTCTAGAATGATTTGGAAATATACTACTAAGCAAACCTTTCAGTTTTGAAAAATTCAATTGTTCCAGTACAACACCACCTGCAAAAAATGCACTCAGAGATCCTTAATATATCCAAAATAGAGACTTATGTTCTTAATTTAATAACCATCTTCTGATTTTCTATCAATTAAAATTTTTCAACCTTTTAGATTAGAAACAGTGAAAATCAAGCTAGAACTGCCAAACTAACCGAAGTGAAACTCATCTAAGCCCATGGTAATCGAAAAAGGCTCATTTATTGATGGTCCTTAACTCCTTATCATTTCGGTAATGAGATCTGCTTATAAGCGTTTTAAATTGTATACTTTTACAAACTGACAGCAAGTGAGAAATGGTTATCTTATTAACAGGTTTTAATCAGGATTCGTTATCAGATTTATGAGTTACAATACATGACTGTTAACTACAAAGCAGGCAGCACTAACTTGAAATTCCTTCAATACCAAGGTTTGACAATAATATAATAAAAGGAACTGCTGCGGTAAAAATTTCAAATATCATTGCAAATTATTTGGGCAAGCTCTAATAAAGATTTAATACGTGCAACTTCATTCTTAAACTTAAGTTGAGAGATCTCATGCAACCTCATTTATCGCGTCAGTAAAATGGACAGTTAAAATGCATCAAAGTTAGTAGGCTTAGTTAAGCTGATAAAAATCGTATGCAACAAATTCTAGTTGAATTGTCAAAACATAAGGAAACAGATTAGATGATATCCAGTTCTAACCAGAACCAGAAAAAAAAATTCAGCATCCGACTAAAATCGGTATTTGTATTTGTATCTGACAAATAAAAAGCCACAATTATGGATTTATTACGCATATCAAGAACATCAAATGGGTTCTAATAAGTGACATCGTCAATATATCTTCAAACTTTTGCAGACAGAGACATCTTTAATTGGTAGATTGCATCCTTCAAATATCAACAATGAGCTTTTTAACAAAAACTGTGTATCTTCAAAAAGTTAAAAGGATGATAGGATCCACTAAAAAGGGTAATGATTAAGTGGATGCAGTAATCTCTTTGTGGTTCATGGTACAATCATTTGAATAATTCAGAAAATCACAAAAGAAAGCTGGAAGACACATGCTTAGTTTGAATTAATAAAATATAAAGTGGAATTATAATTTCCCTCTAAGTTCTTGTATCTTTCGAAATAACTACAGATCTTATTCAATTCACATATGTATTCACTAAGAGAAATTTTGTACCACCACTTGTTTCAAACAGATTTAGATTTTTCTCATATCCAATTTAAATTCAATACTTTATTTGAACAAATATCCATATAACTATTTTTTGACACACATCCATATCCATTTAGAACAAAGATGCATACAAATTTTAGCATCCAAATAACATCTATATCCATATTTATATCTTTTAAAAAAAGTGGAGGTGGAAACTATACTAATTTTGATCCATTCCCAATTTTATATAATCAGAAAGAGGACTGTCTATTCTTTTCATGCTGAATACTACCAGTGATTTATTTTTCCCGATGTTATTTTGTCAGGCCCAGACAAAGAACACTTTAACACTGTTCCTCTTTCTTACCACATTAAACCTTCAACTGTTATTTTTGTAATGGAAAGCGCCCTTCTCTCTCTCTCTCTCTCTCTAAGATCAGTAGGGGCTAATGGTTGCCTTTCTACACTATACCCACTTGACCAATTGAGGGCTGATCCTAACCAGAACAAATTCCCACTCCCCTACCAAAGTGGCAAGGCGTCCATGTCTGTTCTTTGTTATTTCTTTCTTCTTTCAAAGCTCTTCCATGTCTCCGCAATCTAGCAAGATAGGGATATAATTAGGTTGCTTTTCCCTTCATTTTGCACAAAAGATCCATCATTCCAAATAATACTGTGTCAGAATCCATTATCCTCATTTAATCCATCCTCATTTTCACTAAAACCAGACTCACAAGCCAAGTCAGATCCTACATCCATCCAAATAATTATTTTCTCAGTGATCTGTTCGAATCTATGCAAGTAGCAAGCCCTATCTATTCTAAAAAGTAGAAACTTGATAAGGCTACCATCAACATTAGAGTCCAATTAGCAAACAATTACTCTTGGAATTGTTAAGAGTGGTGGCATTTCTTTTGGTAGCAGTATCACTATTAGTGTCAACAAAAGGAATATGATAATCTTTATTAGTATTAGCACTTCTGCTTCTATTTCATATCAATCTTGGTCATTTATAACAACATAAACATATAAACTCCAATATCGAAGTTAATGTTTGTTTAAATGCTAGAGAGAATGAAGGGGCAACTACCCAACACCATTGCTCTATATCAGTAAATATGACAGAACCCTGAAATACCAAACTAATCCTACATACTAAAAACCCATGTCAATACTAAAACGGGGGGGGGGAGCCAAAACAGTACACTAGAATAATAACCCATATAGATCCTTAAAAATTCACTTGATGATAGACTGCATCATAATAAACTCCAGCGATTCTAAATGAGTGGCTGAGAGTAGTAGAAACAAAAATATAGCAAACATGTAGTATTATAAGGAATCTAAAAAAGTTTCAATTTATATTGGAGAAAATTAGCAAACTTGAAACATATGCCAAGAAGGAATGTTTATGACCTGAGTAATAATTACTGAACAATCAAGGTTCAATATTTTATTAAAACTCAAATTATACTTGTTTTGTTTGAAAATTATAACTACACGATCACAGAACAGAAGTTTCACATACTGTGACTAGAAGTTCACCAAATAATTATTTGGAATACTCATAGACTGAGAACAAGACTTGCACATGTTCCCATGCATGGAATTGTGCCACATAGCTATGCAACTGTCATTAGCTAGACCTGAAGTACGACCCAACAGATGCTAATATTTCCTAAAATAAGACTCCAAAACCCACTAGATTACTAGATGTCCTAAAATTACACACAAAAGTCACAAGAAAGCAAAAATATTTAACCTTGTCCCAAAGGGTTTAAATGTAAGACTAGACTCAATAAGGAAACCACAAAAATGGAAGTTTGATTACAATAAGATTTATAAAAATCTACAATTGCATGTGAGAGAGGATGCCAAACCAAATTGGTTGAGTTGCTAGGTCAAAAATGCAGTCATTTGATAACATTAGTATAGCCCTTTGTAGCTCCCCACCCAAATCTCCAGCCTTCCATCTCCCCACCCACCTTACCGTAAACCAGAATATCAACCAGACCACCAAAAAGATAGACTATGCCAAATGAAACATACAAGTAGTCTTTCTAACCATCATCACAATCCAACTAGCCAAATCCCCATAAACCACTATCTCCAAGCACTTGATTTAAATGGTCTGACCAAAAATCACTGATATAAGATGGCATCATGCTCACCACATCCTGCCACAACCTCCTGAGTTAGTGGTCCATGTTCACCATCTACAAATCAACTGCAAATGCAATGGACACTGCAGTTCCAATAAAGCCCACACATACAACACCTCAAGAGCCACAGCAAGTAATCAGTTCTTAAAAGAGAAACCAGAAAATGATGACGCAATGAAGACCACAACAAATGTTGTGCTCTATTGTGGATTCATTCTGTTTTCCAAATAGGTATTTGACATACCATAACGTTAAAATTCCTGATGATTTTTACCTAAGCGACTAGCAAGCCATATTTGCACATGTATCTAGTCTTAATGAAGTGGATATAATTGGAGGAAGATAGTCCAATATTTGTAATTGTTCCACCCATAATCTGCTATGAAGCATGGAACGGGATATGAGATATTAATATGATATGAGACTGATACACCAAAAGGGTAATTTAAAAAAGGATATACTATAGCTGTGTTATGATCATAAATAAATAAATAAATATTGTTCATATATATGTGAAAATTCATCCATAAAGCAAAATGATCCGTCACAATAATGAAGTCTATATTCTATAGAATAATATGAACAAACATAAACATGATAGTTCAGTCATTTATTCAAATCCACCATTATAAAATATCATCGACATCGCAAACTCTAAGATCAATCATTCAACATTCATTTAAAAGACGAAAGCTCTTCCTCTTATTCATAAACATATTCGGGGAGTATTATGATTCCTTATTTTAATTTTAATAATAGAATACTAAGGGCCTGTCTGGATGATTGGGCCAAAAATTTCATAGGATTCTTGGGTTAGGCCTATACAATTAGGAAAATTGAGCTTGGGCAGGTCTTTTTTTCTTCCTATGGAATTCGGGCTGGTCCACTTCACAAGCTCTTGGCTCTTGCTGAAACAAGCATAATCCAAGCTCATTTTTCCTAATTGTATAGGCCTAACCCATGAATCCCATGAGATTTTTGGCGCAATCATCCAAACCGAACCTAAGTATGCAAGATGTCGACATCAGATATGAACATAGATGAAATTCGAAGTCGTGTTTCCTAGCATCAAAGGGCCATTTTCTTGTTTATTCTTTTGTAGCAAGAAGGCTTCAAAACCATCTATTTGGCCTAGCAGAAGCACCCAATTCCAGTTTTTGTAGACTCAACAAAGCATGATCTCCAAAAAAATGAATGAACATGAACCCTCAAAACCCTTACCCTCTTCCCTCAACCACTGTAAAATAGATTCAAACTTCAAAATATTATCAAAAACTCCCTATTAGAACTACTAGTTTATTAGAAAACTTATAACTACAACAAGCATTGCTCATAATAGAAAATTCATATAGTGGTCCTCACAGATGAAAATAGATATCCATGCACAAGTAACTAAAAGTTAACCATCTGAAAACTTGGAATAATTGCTAAATGCAATCAAATAAGTGAATGGTTGGGCTCCCTAGTACAGAATAGACCCTTACATGTCTGGGACATACTATATGGCGTGCACTACATATAAGAAGTACCATCACATTATGTATGACCGCACCTTATCCAAAAACTCTGGACCTAAAAGTCACTTATCCAAAGGTGTTCCAGTCAGCAAATTGCAAATGCCAATACCTATTATTTTAGAAATGTCCTACACATAGGAAAAGACCTCCCTTGCCACATAATGTATAAGCAAATACTACTCAAAGATTTGAGACACGAGCATACCAGCCCTACATAGCATATCGGCTAGGGACCAATACAAGGGACCTTAGTACACCATAAAGTTAGTGAATCAGGCAGGATCATGATGTATCATGCCCTATCTAGGTGTACAACATTGTATCATGTAGTACCCAGGCATATCAACCTTGTACCGCTCTCTCTCTTCTTTTTTTTTTTAAATTCTTGTACCAACACATACTGCCACTATATCACATGCCATGCATATTGGCTTGTGATCAATATGAGCACATACTTTGATATTTATGTTTTTGGTGCCAATGTTACTTGGACGATTTACATGAGTGCTAGATATCTGGTTGTCCTCAAGTGTTGAACATAGCTACCCACAAAATCTTAGCATGATCCATCAAACATATATGTACATATGTATATGTAAATGTATATATGTCCAAGCCATCGTTTTGATGCTTATCCAAAAACTATAAACTGATAAATAGCCATGATAAGTTTATATGGAATATAAAGACACTTCACTCAAGTGTCCAGCACTTGAAATTAAAAGTGCCAAACATTGGCACTCTTTGGTGACATTAATAGGGAACTTCAAAGTGGAGTGTCCAACTATGTTGCGTCAAGTCCTGCCATATCCAAGTGTTCAGAAGAATCAACACTTCCAAAACTTTAAAATTGTGCGTCCAAGTGGCTTGGCATCCAACATAATGACCCAATGCACTGAATTGTCACTTTTCTGGTCATTTCTACTAGGTTTATAAAAGTTTCTATAAATCTATACAACTGTTTGATCCTTATTGCAAAACAAACCCTATAGACGACAAATACCCTCTGTAACAAAAATTGGAGAAAAGAATCAATTTAGCAGCCAAAAGGCATTTTAGCACCTAAAATACCGATGACTGCCTCAAGGTCAAGGTAGCCCAAAATAATAAATTGAAAAATTAAAAAAAAAGAAAACCTGAAAAAAAAAATAGTATTAAAAAAATATGAAATATAGCATATAAAGTAACATGAAGTGGTCAATGACTAGTATCAGCTTGGCAATACCTAATATTGGTTCATATACCAATCTCATCTTCCATACTAAAAGTAAAATGATCTAAAGCATTGGAGCAATCACCTATGCAGCCAAGGCACTAGTCTTTTTAAAACATTGCATAATATCTACATTTTTACCCTCAATTTCCCTAGTATAACATCTTAATGTGACAACTTTATATGTGTTCTAAAGCAAGAATCATAACGAACTCTACAAAGAAAAGCGAATGAAGATCATTTAAAAATTGTGGATTTGATGGATTCAATATGTTGATGTAGGGACAACTCTGAAGTATCATTAACCTACAATTAATGTACATATCCACATTCTCAGAAATCAATAATGTACAGACAATCCATTCCTTCAAAAACTGTACATGCAAGCTCACATTCCCCACCATTGAATCTATTACAGCAGCACAAGAGGAAATAACTCACAAAAATGGCATCTTAGTTGCAACAAAAATAACAAAAGAGACATTGATGGTACCTCTAGTATTTGCCACCAGCTCCACCACTGCAGTCATCTCAGGTCATTGATACATTCCTCCAATTCTTGGCTTCCAAACCTCCTACCTTCCAATTCCCCATCCTTACACCGTGCTGCAAGATAGAAGATCAGCCATACCACCATAAAGTAGACCTCTGCCACCGAATGAAATATCCCTGCAAAGAGCCTCCCCCCAAACATCATTGCAATTCTCCTGCCAAGATTCCCACAGACCATCGTCTCAAAGCACTTGATCAATATAGTCTGGGCCGGCATCATCGATATCAAATAGCACCCTTCTCTCAACACATCCCGCCCCCGTCTTCTCAAATTATGGTCCATGATCACCACCCATGGAACAACTGCAAAAACGACAGAGACCACCGTGTCGAGCAGGGCCCAGATGAAGAAGAAACCCGAGAGAGCTTCATCCCGAGGTCCGGACCACGGGTTCAATGGCGATAGGGAGAAAGGCATAAGCTTGACCTTTACAAAAGCTTGAAGAGCTCGTTCTGGTCCCGACGTCAGCAAAGAACCATATGCAAAGGAACTGGACCAGGGCATCCCTCGCAGCCCAGCGCAAGAACACGAACCCCGTGAGCCGCCGGATTCCCAATCGAGCGCCGTAATAGATAGTACCGGTGATGGAGACCCGCTTCTGGAGAAGAGACGTGCTGACGGCAACGAAGACGACGCCGAGGACGGAGGTGTAGAAGAAAATGAACCCTACGATGGCGAGGGCGTGGGTGGAGGAGAGTAGGGTGAGGAGATAGAGGATCACCGTTGCATCCTGGCGGTCCAATTCCAGTCCCTGGCCGAAGATCTGGAGATCGACGGCTTGGTCTCGATCGCTGGCGGCATCATCAGCGCCGCCTTCAACATCGGGGAAGGAGAAGAGGAAGGGGAGGTAGGGAATTCCGGGACCCTGATCTTGACGGATTTGGGGGATCTTGGTGACCCCAGGGCGCCATCGACGAGGAAGAGGCGGACGGGGCCGGGAAGGATGCGTTGGAGGAGGCCGGCCAGCGGGAAAAGCGGCGGTCGCTGGGGGCGGCGGCGTCGGAGTCGGAGAAGAAGTCGTCGTCGAAGGTGCCAAGTCGGGTGAGTTGGAGGAAGGGGCTGTGGCGGCGGGAGGGAGGACGAAGCGGGGGCCCGCGGCAGCGGTGGCGGCGGCGCCGGGTGAGAGGCGGGAGAGGAGAGAGCGGACGGCAGGGTCGCGGTCGGCGACGGCGGCGAGGCGGAGTGTGCCGGCGAGGAGGGCGGAGCGGAAGGAGAGGAGAAGGAGGGCGGCTAGGAGGAGAGCGGGGAGGGAGGCGAGGAGGAGAGACCACGACCGGCGGAGCATGTGACCTGCGGTCCGGAGGTCAAGCCGCGGCCGACCGGCGTCCGCCATGGTGGTGGCGGTTGGAATCGGATCGGCCGGCAAGACGCTCGCGTCGGATCGTTTCGGGCAGTAGCGGTATCGCTCGATTCCTCTCCTCGCCACTGGAGTCCCCCGTCCGGCGTATGATTGGTAGTCGGCGAAAGGGGGTGAGGAGGAATAAAAAGACTCGCATAGCCATGAAAATGTCCTCGGCCCAGGATGTAATAACATCTCTACCATACCTACTTAAGTAATTTTTATAAATTTATGAGGATATTCTTGGTAGTTAAATTCTAAATTGATGATTTTTTAATGGACGATGATGATTGATGACCCTCGTGTGGGATTCATCATACACCGGAGGATAACTCCCGTACCTAATTTTGCGCCGTGGATGGTTATAATAGAGTTAGCGCGGCGGTGTTCATTTTCAGTTCTATGCGGATTTTCTCCCTTTCCGCATAAATAGTTTATGCGCGTATCGGACTTGCCTCCCCTGTACAGGGAATGTCTCGATATTTATTTCTAAGCAGATTTGTTTTCACAGAAGTTTTATGAGCATGTTGGCACATGGTATTCTTAAAGCATATCTATATGTATATTATTACTCTATAACACAAATTCCTGTGATACCTCTATACTGAGCAGCATATATAATACCTGAATATTCCATAACTTGATCCGATTACTTTATAATAATCAGCCATAGATCCAAATTAAGTTTTCCATCTTCTTATCAGGGTAGAACTCAAATATAGCTACATTAGACCTGAAAACATGAGAATACATATCCAATATTACATAGATGATATATATGTATATAAGAATGGGTTACATATATTTTGTGTTAGTTTCTTTTATTTATATCTGGATTATATACCTTTTTTTTCATGCATACTCTTCATGCCCCCGTATATGAGTATTTCAGCTCCAAAATTCTAGCTGACACTTAGATTTTCATTATGTTTCAATCAAATAAATATAAGAATTTAATTGTTTCAGGAGACTCTTTTTCCAAATCAATAACTCACCTCTTACATCATGCTCCTTCCTCACCGTAATCTACCACATATTCACTATATATGGACTGTTAAGATGCAAATCCCCTCAATTTTGACAATTCTTAATCTTTAACTAGTTGGTCCACTAAAATCATATTTTGAATTGAATTTTAGGGGAAAAACCCGCATCAGATTATTAATTAAGTTTGAAACTTGCTCATTTTGATGGATTTAAACTTGATTTTTTTATTAAGTTGGATATGGCTAGAGTTAAAGATGGCAAAAAGTGACCGAGCCATCAATTTGATCCATGTTTGACCTACACTAAATAAATTTAGATTTGGATTAGATAGATTCAGATCGTAAATAAGTTGATCCATTTTAACTACTTAACAACCAGATCAAGTTCGGAGTTCAGATCCTTGACCAATTTAATACGTTTAATAACCCAATTAGATTGGCTAACTCATTTTAACCAGCGTCCCATTCTTGCACGGCCTTAAATGCCAGAAAGCGTTGTTCTTCTAAGGAGCCCCGCTTCGACTGCCGTTTTGGAGAGTTCTGAGAAATCGCATCCTTTTCCAGCCCAAGAAAATGTCATTCTCCTCGTCACCATGCAGCGAGCGCCGAGCACCCTTATCTCTCTCCGTCCGCTTCTTATCTTCTCTTCTCCCAACCTCTTGTCTTCTCTTATCTCTTCTTTTCCACTGCTAACATACTCTTCTTCCTTGTCTTATCTTATCACAGAGAATCAGAGAAATTTAATGAATCTCAAGAAGATGGTCTTATTCTCAATGGCTACGAAAATGATAATTGTTGGGATACACCGACTGACCCTGACGCCGACTCACCAACGTCGATTCATCGACTGATCCCAACGCCGACTCACCGACTGATCCCGACGCCGACCCATCTTCGAGATGGACCGACTGACTTCACCCGTCCGACGACGGACGACACCGACAGTAACTACCGATGATGTCCCGATCCGAGTATGTCGGCCTAACAGGCCAACGCTGCCTCCGACCATCCGAAGGGCCGAACCTGCATTACTGACTCCCTGTCGGATGGGACCGCCGACGTCCGACTTCTACGGACTCTTTCAAACGACGACTGTGCTTTCGAGTCACCACCCGACGTTCGAACCCCGACGTATAGTCGGCCAGCCCTTCCAAAGACGCCGAACGATCGGCATGGGCTGCAGTCCTGTTAAGCACAGGCCGTACGACCGCTAGGGGCGTTGCCCTGCCAGAGACCTGGGGTGCTGTCCTGCCAAGGACACGAATTAATTCCTAGGACCTGTCAGCCCATCGACGACGTGACAACCCCCGGCGATTTGACGAATCCACAGTTGTCTACATCACTGACTGCGGGACCATACCGCCCCCTACTATAAAACGGGGTAAGGCAACAGCTTAACGAGGTGGGCTTTTCTCTCCTCTCCTGCTCCATCGCTGAGTTCCCTTGGTTCTTCTCTACTGTTGCCTAGTCCCTTCTCTGACTTGACCGTCGGAGGGTCCCACCGGAGGCAT
>KE504765.1:780486-810725 GCA_000441515.1 Elaeis oleifera | reverse complement strand
ATGAAAAGATAGATATGGCCATGCTATTTTGCTGTCGATGTGACCTCTAATTCCACTTTATGTAGATTTTTAAACCCATGACCCGATCCGACCCGAATTAGACCCGAATCGGACCCGCATTTCATGGATTGGGATTGGGTTATATATGGACCCGACCCGACCCGACCCGAATGATCCAATGGGTCAATAAATTCGGTCATGGATCCGATCCGATCCGACCCGATTTTTTATTGGGATGGGTATGGGTCCAATATCAAGATCCGATCAAGAAATCGGGTCGGTCGGGATCACTCAAGACCCGGTCCGACCCAACCCATTTGCAGGCCTAGCCATGAGGAGACCGCGGGCCGGCTCAAGATGCCTTACTGGCCATGGGGGATCAGTAAGGCAACAACAAGAAGTGTGGGGAGTTGGCAGATCATGGTGAAACTCCGGTGGGGTTTATGCCGGGTTCCAGGGTTTATCGGGGGGCCGGGTGGTGGGGGGCGACGGAGGAGATGGTGTATTATTATTGTTTTGGACTGGGATTGCCTCAATGGATATATTCCACTGCTATACTCAACAAATTATTATTATTATTACTAAATAATAATTTCACTTGATTTTTTTTTCTGATGCCTATACCAACATCGAGTATCGTGAGAGCAGGATATTGTGGCAAGAGGTAGCCAGTTTGATTGATCAAGGGATCCCTGCTGCTGTGACTAGAGACTTCAATTATACCATCAACTCTGAAGATAAAGGAAGGTAGGCCTTTATGAAGGATATAAGCTCTAGAGAGTTAAGAAACTTTATCTAGTCTATTGGCCTAGTAAATATTGGTTTTGTGGGTCCGAGGTTTATCTGATGCAATAATCATCTAGATGTAGCTAGGGTTTGGGAGAGGATTGGCAAGATATTTGCCACGGCCAGCTAGATCCAGTGTCACCCTACCTACCTTGTCTAGCACCTCCTGAGGATTGCCTCTGACCATTGCCCTTTGTTGTTGGTCTCTGACATTTCTTCCTCTCATCTAAGCCAGTTTCAGTTTGAGCAGTTTTAGCTATCTTACCTCCGGTCTCAGGAGATTGTTAGGGAGGTTTGGAGATTGCCAGTCCATGATGATGTCAGGTATCGAATGAGCAGGAGATTGGAGTTAACGAGATGGCACCTGCTAAGATGGAATAGGACTAAGATGGGCGACATCTTTAGGAGGCTTGAGACTGTCGAGGCCTTTATCTCGAAGCTTCATAAGCAGGAGGACCGTGAGGTGGGCTTGCTGAGGCGGAGTTGACTGACCTCCAAAGTTTATTGTCCACTCATCATTCTCTCTTATAGCAGTAGGAGACTCTTTGGCGACAAAAATCCAAGGTCTAATGGATTAGAGAGGAAGATCAGAATATGAGATTTTTTCATCAATCTACCATCATCCAGCGACATCGGAATCGGATCATGGTGATCAAGTGTGCGGCAGGGCAGACGTTGATGGCTAATGAGGAGATTAGACAGGAGGTTATCCAATTTTTTAAATCTTGATGGCTGATGCCACTGGGAGGGGACTGGACCGCTCCACCCCTTCTTGGCAACACTGTCACGGAGGAGGAGAATAGGGGTCTGGTGGAGGCTGTGTCTAAGGATGAGGTGCGAAGATCTCTTGGAACGATAGTCGAGGACAAAGCTCCGAGTCCTAATAGTTTTCCTCCCCTCTTCTATAGAAGACACTGGCCTCTCATACAGTCTGATGTGGTTGTGGCTGTGCAAGAGTTCTTTACCATTAGACATATGCCTGGAATGTGGAAGCAAATCTTTATTGCCCTAATCCCGAAGAGGCAGGATGCATCGAAGCCTGGCCATTATAGACCGATCAACTTGTGCACTACTCTTTATAAGATCTGTGCTAAATTGATAGTGTGCAGGATGAAGCCCATTCTTTCTCATATGATCTGTCCTGAGCAAGGGACATTTGTTACCAGGCATAGTATATCTAACAATGTACTAATTGCCTAAGAGTTTATGCATGACCTTCGATGAGCTATCACGCGGTCTCATGGTGATCAAGCTTGATATGGAGTGGGCCTATGATCATGTGAGTTGGAGCTTTCTGGAGAGGACCCTGGCGGACTTCGGCTTTCATCCCAGATGGATCAGCTGGATCATGGCCTATGTGCAAAGTCCCTCCTTTGCCATCTTGATCAATAAATCGCCATCAGATTTTTTCCACTCCATAGTTGGGCTGACGTAAGATTGTCACCTGTCCTTCTATCTCTTTATTATTTGCACTGATGCTCTCTCATGAGCTCTCCGTGCTGTGGCCCTGGGTCGGTCTTAGCCCTCTATGTGCCAGCCCTAGATGTCCAGCTGATCTCATATTTACTTTTCGCAGATGACTATTTGTTGTTGGATCGGGTCTCTACTCGGAATGTGGTGGGGTTTCAAAGGATCCCGAAGGAGTATTACGTTGCATCAGGCCAGAAGGTCAACATCTCTAAATCTGCGGTTGTCTTCAATCTGAAGACACCGATCTAGGTGTGGCTCATGATTAGGGATACTCTTGGAATTGGAGAGCACAACGAGACCCTTCAATACTTGAGCGTTTCAATCACTAGACATAGACTACAAAGGGTTGAGTGCATGGATGTTGAGCGGTCAATTCGAGAGTGGCTGAAGGGTTGGCAAGCCCGTGCCTTATCCATGATGGGTGGGTCACCCTTATGAGATTTGTTCTCAGTTCTATTCTTATTTATTTGCTTTCGAATGCGGTACTTCCCAGATCCTTGGTGGTAAAGCTGGAGCAGCTTTTTCGGAGTTTTTTTTGTGGGATTCTACTCGAGAGGTGTGCATCTGCTTGCTTGGGAGATGATTTGTTAGCCATTGAGGGATGACGATCGAGGCATCCAGTCCTTAGCTACGAGGAGAGAGGCCCTAATTGCAAGGCATGCGGTCTGGATTCTACTCAGTCCTGACTTCCTTTGGAGTACGATCATGACAGTCAGGTATGGACCATGGTTTGCCAGCTGTGAGATCCAACCTAGTCATAATGTTCTTTCTATGGAGGGAGATATGTGCCCATGCCTTCGATGTATTTCCTCAGACATGCTGGGTGGTTAGAGATGGATGCTCTGTAAGCCTTCTGCACGATCAATGGATTGATGACTTGCCCCTAAGCCAGTGGCTGACGTTTATCAGCTTCGAGGTGCTGGATTCCATGAGAGTGGCTGATATTCTCCATCCTGATGGCGGGGGATGGGATCGGGTAGCGATGTCCCATCTATTTAGCGAGGAGCTAAGAGAGAGGGTGTTGTCCCTTGCTACTCCCATCTATAACAATCCAGATATCAGGTTTGGGGTCAATCCTGCATTCCAAAGGCTGTGACGACTGATCTCTATCCACTCTATAGGAGGGAGCCCACTACGCACAAAGATATCAGGTGGATCTAAAAGATCGAGGTTCATTCGAGAGTGAGTTTGTTCCTTTAAAAGATAGCTTGGGGTTGGCTCCTGACTAAATCTCTTCTACAAGCTCGAGGTATGGATATTCAACTTACTTGCCCTTACTGTAGCTTCGAGGAGGAGATCTTAGAGCATATTCTATTCCAGTGCCTAAAGGTGAGGTATGTTTGATCCTTGGTTGGGATGTACTTGCAGATTATCCAACCAGAGACCCCTACCAAGGACTTTCTGGAGTTCGATAGGAGTGCTAGTGATGAGTATATTAAAGCCAACTTTGTAATTCATAGGCCTAACTCCAAACTGGTGGCGATGAGGAGGGAGTTATTTACTGGAGCCCATGGTTCATAAGGTGAAGCTATATGCAACTTGAGAGGGTATCATTTTTGCCAGGAGAACGCTGGGAGCTAGTCAGCTTATGATCGAAGACGACTCTACCACAATGGTGTCTTAATTGCAATACTATACCAACAGAATAGCTACTCATCCCCTTCTACATGACACTTCAATTTTACTAGAAGAATATACTACTCTAGTCACTAGAGATATCTTCTGAAAGATGAATACTGCTCACATACTGGCCAAATCTTGTAGATCGAGATTGGATGTGTTCCCAGGGAACTTCAAGATTTTTTTATTTTCTGACTGTATTCATATAAAATTATTTGAATGCACATCTTATTATTTATTTAAATAATAATAAAAACAAAAACTACACACGGCCATAGCAGCCTTCTAACCGGGTTACAAATAAATAAACCCTGCATTTTGTACCGAGTTGCCCTCCTGCATTTTGAATTACTGAAATATTAACCTTATATTTTCCCCATTGCTCAAATAAGTCCAAAATCCACCAATTTTGATAATGCTTACCTGTATGCGTACACCAAATTGCAGCAAATTGTCTCCGTTTCATTTTGAGCCATTCATCCTCTAAAGGATGATTAATATATATATATCTTAAGTTCGTAATTTAAAGAACAAAATACTCAAAATAGAATTTACCTTAATTTATCCATTGAAGCAGACAATAAACTTTTAATGACTAAACCATCTAAGCATCCTACAAACAAGAGAAAAAAAAGGGAGAGAAAAGAAAGAAAAAGCTGGTAGAAATGAATGTCATATATAGAATGTCTAGATTATTTCTACGAAGACCATGATTCTAGCCCCAATATAGATTTCAATGATTATTTTAACAGTACAATGATCCATGGAGAAAGATGTTTACTGGAAAACTGACATGGTTACAAATCCTTAGGGCAATACACCTGGACTATAAAAATCTGATGCTCTGATAATTTAGAGTATGCTGCCACTGCCATGCCGGGATGGCAAATAAGAAAACCAGTAGACAATCAAGAAGCCTCCCAAAAATAAACCAAAAATGATATAAGGACGTGAAAGGAAACAGTAGGATGGTCTGCCTCTGGCATACACTCATCTATGAATAGTCAAAAACGACCTAATTAAAATCAGGCTTCTCCGGGCAAGTGCAGCCCGACCTTTGTATTATAACATTTGCTGCATAACACCCAGCTCTTACACAGTCTTCTATACTCTTCTCTTGGACCAACTGAGACAGAAAACCTCCAACAAATGCATCACCTAGCAAAGTTTTTACATGTAAAAGATAAGAAAACAAACTACAGTCCCAAAAATATGATTCAGAAACAATAGCCATAGGGTAAAAGGAAAGATAAAGCAGCATTAGCAATGCCAGCAATATTAAATTGTCATAAACAATCATGTCATGCAAATAAAAAAGACGGCTTAGGAATTTTCCCGAGTGCTAAAATGGTGTCTGACATGTTTTTGCTCATGCTTGTATCGAACATGATGCATTGTTTTCAATAACAACCATGGTATGCTACCCAAGATGGAAGAAAATACCTGCACCATTAGTATCAACCAGCTTCTCCTTTGGTAACACAATCACAGGAAACTTTTTCACCTGTTGCCAGGAGCTCAAAAAAGAAAGGCCATGAGAACACATTCGTAATCCCCAGAATAATTCCAAGACTCACTGACACATACCATCAAATAAAGTGCAAAATCTCATCTCATATACAAGTTATGCCTCAATGCCTTGGGGAAAGTATAAACAAAAATCAAAGATGTCCAAAATTGCAAGATTTAATGTGTTGGGCAAGGAAACCCTAGCAAACAAGAACGACAATTAAATATAGTAGATCCAAGAATGCGGAGATGATAGGGGTAAACCTAAGAAGAATGATACCGAGTATATTAGAGGGTGCTATGCTTTATACCAAGGACAATATAATGGGGAACCAACCAATATGTACAAACATGACAAGAGGTATATAAGAAGCCCTGGTAGTGACAGCCAGCCAAACTTGTGCTGAACAGCCAAGAACAAGATCCAAACCAACATAGATGGTAGTTACAGATGACGATTTGGAAAGTTTGCAACAAAACCAGAAGTAAACTTTAATAGGAACATTATGTGAATGACAATTTGAAAAGCTGGTCATAAATAGTTGGAAGAAGGCTTGACAGCAACAGCCAGGACAGCAGTCCAGCTGCAACATGTGCACAGCAAGCTTTAAACATTAGTTATGTACTTAGGGGTGAAAGTGGTATGGATATTATATGTCTGGATCCATTTTGGTATCCAAATCAATCCAGATATAGATAGAAATTTGATGATCCGACTAATATCTGTATTCATATCCATATCCATCAAAAAAAAAATGGATATGGATATGGATAAACAATTATCCGATTCGTATCCAAATATTCAAATCTACATATAACCTTATATAATTTTATATAGTATTTCTTAATTTTTGAAAGAAATATACAACCATATAAACATATTATTAACTTGATTTATCATTTATTTAGTAATATCTTTGATTCTGTAGTCATAAAGTTTAATTATCTAAGTAATACCTGTAATTATATCCGTACTTCCAGTATCCAAATTATATCCATATCCGTTTAAAATAAATATGAATATGAAATTTTGCATCCGAATAATATCCGTATCCGTATTTGTATTCGTCGGACAAATCAAATATGGATACGGATATGGTGGTATCCGATCCGTTTTCAGCCCCATATGTACTTCTCCATCTTCCCTGTTTTACTGTTCACTTCAAGTGCTTTTGTCTTTCACATTGCATGCAAAATTAATAGGCTACACATCAATTCTGCAGTAACATCAAAATGAACAAGCAAAATGCTAACCTTTCCATCATCAGCAACAATGACTGGATCACAACCTTGGGTGATAACAGTAATTCGCTTGTGTGTCCCAGATGCCTTGGGCAGTGCAGAGATCTTCAGAGCAATCTCCTCAACGTTCTCAGTCTAAGCATTATTTATAACCCCTATCAGAATGAGTCTCTGTCACAAGAAAGTATAAAAATTGAAAAATTATTACCTCCAACCACGAACTTTGCGAAGGTCTTTGCTTCTGTTTCATTCCCAAAGAGATAGTCAACATACCTGAATAATGAATACAAAGCTTGGAATAATCTTTAACATTTAAAAATGTCCTAAGATTAAGACAGTGAACACATCAGAAAGTGGCCAGTTTCCTTTACCCAGCCCCATGCTAGTTCAGTCCATCCAAACAGCTTGCATTTGTCAACAATGAATCAAAAAAGCAAAAAAAAAAAAACCAGGTAAAGATATCTTTTAAGCAACTGTTGTAACAACAACCATGTCTCTAGTTCACCACATGAGAAAAGAAGTCTATATGTCATGTTAAATCAACAATCAGCAAAGGGATCCGCAAACAATTGCTAGCATCTGACAGTATGGAATGAGCTACTTACAATAAAGCTTTCTCCTGCACATCCCGGAAGAACTCACAAATAAATGTAGCAGAAAGGTTCATCATAAATACCTGGAAAAGATAGAGCATAATGTGAGGTACTTAAAGGGTGTAAATGCATGTAGTTAACACATGAGAAGCTTAACGATAAAAAAAGGAAATTACCTTGTTATTTGCTGCAACATGCTCAGCTACAAGTTGAATGGACTCCGGAGACACCGTTAGGAAAATCCAGCAATGTAAACATATTTTGCCTTGTCAACTAACAAAAGTAATACAGTTAATGGAAAGCTAATAGAAGCTAAACTAATGGGTCGAACAGTTAATAGAAATTAATGGAAATTAATCAAGGTAAGTATGAGCCCTTTCTTCAAATATGGAACCAGGCTTTGAACATGATTGAAGAACTATCTATTTTTTGTTAGACTACTCAGAAGGCAATTACAGAAATGCAGTTTAATAAGTAGCATTTCATAGCATTAAAAGGGCCTAAATATCTGAGAACATTTTACTTTGAATATGATGTCAAACAGAGTTGCAAGATAAAGGGAAAAGTGAAAATCTTCAAGAGAATTTGAAAAAAGAACTAGAAAGCCTTTTTATATTGCTAATGGTGAATTGCGATGGTGCTTATATTATGCTAGTGGTTGTAGTGAAGATAGTAATGGCAATCATCAAGGGTGCTAATTAGGTTGGGTTCCCAATTTTAGGAAAACCTGACCCCAGACACATCAGAGTTTCAGGTCTAATTATACCTCATAACTGGCTCAACCCATTAGGTATTCTAGTTGGTTTAGGCATATTAAGACCCCTACTAAACAGGTTCCTATAAAGTACTAAACAATATATTTTGAACAATTAAGCAAGCGAAAATTATCTGTGTTTTGAGAAGTTTATTGATAAAGTATCCAATTACATGTTGCCAAAATTAAATCATGAAAAAATAGCACTTTATAGTTAATCGTGTAATAATTATTGATAAAAAATTGAAACATACACTTAATTTAAAGTCAAGTACAACCACCAAACATGTTCTAGCATGTAATTATATTTTTCTTGCCATTAAGTTATAGAACAAAGTTTCATAATGCCAAGAGTTTAGAAACTGAAAGGTATATAAATAAACTATAACTATCATTATATGTATATAAATAAACCAGGTAATTAGTAAGGACCAAGTTGGGTGGTTTGAAACCTTAAACCTAAGCTGGACCCGAAATTTTCAGCGAGTCTGACTTTGAACCCATATTCATCAATGAATCAGGGTCGAGGTCAGGTCTGGGTTGGGATTGGGTTGGACCAGGGCCTGGTATTGGTTTTGTGGGTTGGAGTGACTGCCCTAGCAATGGTGGTAGTTATGATGACAAGAGTTTCAGCAACAATGGTCACTGCAGCAGAACGGAAGCTATCAACACTTCTCCGAAAAGCAAAGGCTATGCTAGTACAAGCTGCAATAGTAGCTATAGCAGTTGCAACAACAGGAGGCCAACAATGGCGGGACCATTACTGGTACTAATAATGGTGTGACTGCAGCAAGATCGTAGTCCGTGGTAGTGAGATGATGGTATCAACAGCAAGGAAGTTAGTAGCCATGGTAGCACAAGAAACTAGCAGCTATGGTAGTCATGGCAACAAATATAGTGGCAAATGGTGATGAAGGTTATGGAAAGTTGGTAACTGGCAGCAATGTTAGTGGTAAGAGCAAAAGCATTGGTGGGTGTTGTTATTGGCAATAAAAGAATGCTAGTGAGGACTAAAGGTTGTACCACTTCTCCAGAACAGAACTTCATTTTCAGTTTGTTATCTCGATATTGTACATGGTTTGGGAAAAAAATGTTTGGCAAGCTTAGAACAAACACAGCATCATGCACATTTTCCTTTCCTTTTTGATTATCTCTGCAACCCCCAAGATAATGATGAATGATGTTGTGTTTCTTCTGAGCTTGGCAAACATGTTTTTCCCAAACTATGTACAATATCGAGATAACAAAACTGAAGATGAAGTTCTGTTCTGGAGAAGTGCTACAACCTGAAGTGCTAGTGAGGACTTCAGGTTGCAGCACTTCTCCCCAGCACAGAACTTCAGATTGTGCTAGTGATGATGATGATGATGATGATGATGGTAATAACAGTAGTAGTAGCAATAAAGATCCTCCATTTTTTTTTACTTGCTTCCCACCATAAGGCATGGGTAAGCATGCTCCATGATTCGTTCCTTCTATCAAAGCTTCAAATTGGCATAGGTTACCATTAATAACAGGTCTTTGTGACCTAGTTCAGATTAACTAAATTTAGATGTGAGATGCAAAGTGAGGTGAAATTGTAGAAAGAGTTGACACTCTCCTCTTGAATGCAATCGACAAAATGGCCCATTTTCTAATTAAGCAATTAAAAAATCAGGGGCTATTAGCACCAGTGAAGCTTTATTCTTGTGAGAAGCAGCAGGATCTCACATTTGCTTGCAAGTGGGGACCCTCCAAACATCCAGGAATAAAGTCCCCTTTTATGCTGTTTCTGCCTTAATTTCCCATAACATCCAAAGGCTTGAGGTCCTCGAGTTTGATGAGAAATTGTTGCAATATCCATTCATATCACTGCTATGTGCTTGAAATGAATAGGTAAGATAAATATTTTAAAACTAGATTCAAGGAGCAAAAAGGTACCTAATGCCCAGTTTTCAGGCTTCTTTAAATGTTCTGACTTATAGCAATTTGCTGCAGATAAGTTGGCGACAAGAGACCTATTTATCATAAAATAACAAGGTCATTATATATTTTGAAGACTGCAAGCACATTCAACTACTGATATCCATATTTTAGAAACCAAACAAATGAATATACTATTCAGAAATTAAACTAATCATCACAATATAGCTCCTTGAACTATAACATAGAAAGTGAGCCAGTATCATATAAAGCATCAATTCAATGAGAGTGTTCCCCATGAACAACTTCCATATGAATAAGATACCTGGCAGACTAACATTTAGTCTCGATCCATGTTCTTCACTGATCTAAAAAAAAACAGTTGGAAGGTTTTGTTGGTAACAAATCAAGGTGTACCACATGCATCATTCTTAAATATGCAATCTATATTGTAACAGAAAATGAAACAATATCTTAAGAGAATAATATATTGGAAATATTGTAACGACATATGTATCAGAAACAAATATAATAACCAGGCTTAATTAGGGTGGTCATCTGCTGGAGGCTCATCAATTCTGTGAGCTGACCTAGGATAGACCGTTTTAACCTACTATTAAAGTGATTTTAGTACACATTTTAAGAGAAGGTGATGACCAGCAAGATCGTCACCAGGCACAAAGATAGAGGCGATAGTTGTTGGTTCAGTTCATGAAGACAAAAATTTAATGATTGTAGACATGAACCATAGATCTGCTAGGTACATGACAAGAAGATACATATCTATGTCATGCAAAAGATATCTGTCAACCTTGGAACATAGATAATCTGATCAAAACTTACCTTTCACCACCAACAACACAAACAGCACACGTGCCAGTTGGAGTAGTCTCATTTTCATAATAGTGACCCTGTTCAGTAGTTATGGAAAAAATTTATTTAAGCATGATGCAGTGGCAAAAAAGAGGTGAAGCACATAAATGGAGAGGAATAGGGGTGAAGAAGGAGGAGGAGGAGGAGGAGAAAGAATAACTTACATTGACACCTGAATCTTTTGCCTTTTTCTTCATTTCCTCTCCAAACTTGTCCTTTCCAATGCAACCAATATAACTAGTTGCACCGGGAGTTTGAAGCATCCACTGCAAAAGCATGGATTAATTCAATGATAACCCTTCAATATTAGATATTAGCAAGTTCATTGAAAAGCTTACCTGAGCAACCCTGATCGAATTCTGGGTGGCCCCTGGGTAGATAAATAAAGAGCGGAACTAAAGTTTAGAATACAGTTCTAGACATTAAACCAAACTCCCCTGCCCCCCCGAAAAAACAAACAAATGAATAATTTTTTTTTTTAAAAAAAAAAGAGGCACAGAATGAAACACCAGCAAAGCCAGAGGATTACCTCCAGCTATGTATTCAACATTGTACTTTGTAGCTAATTCATCATACCTGGGGCAATGATATACAAGTTAACAGAGAATGGGTCACAATAGTGTACAGTTTTGTTTGTTTCTTTTTTTTTTTTTAAGATGAGATTCAAAATCTCCTGTATAGTCATTTTTTAAGTCCATAACAGGAATAAAATTCATGTCATTGAAAAGAATGTTAGAAAAGATTTATAATAATATAAACAGAGCCAAGACTATCAAATATTCATCTATGGTTATCATAGGACCTATGCAAAATGCCATGTCATTTTGACTTGGTGATCGAAACTTACATAGGCAAATGCTTCTCCTCAGCAAGAATTGCATTGTTCAACTTGACATCATATCTGGAATGGAATCAGAAATGCACGCGGTCATAATCATGAAAGTCATAATCATATCTGGAATGGAATCAGAAATGCAAGTTATCATAATCATGAAAGTCATAATGCTCTGACACATCCATATGATTGGCTAATTTATGTAAACAATTCTATATAATTATTGTCCCAGGAAAGGATATAGCTAGTTGCTAGCTTCATAAATTATTGATTTGAAAAGTACACAATATGCAGGGAAGAAAATTTTTTAAAAGAAATCCTAATAGTAATAATAGAAAATTAATAACCGAAAAACAGTAAGTGCCAACAAATGCAAAGCAATTTCAAGAATCAAGTTCTTAGAAATTTAATGAAACTCATGAATAGGTTCAAGAAAAATGCATAACCTAGAAATCAGGAGCTCTAAACTCTCGAAAAAAAGAGCTCAAGGAACTGTAACTGTGTTCAACATACTCAGATTATAGGTATTTGAAAATAAATATGCAAAGGGAAAAAAATGAATTAACAACATCACTTGATCATAAAAACACAACCCTGACTCATAAAGGGGTGACCTATTGTGGTTCATTATGGCATATAACATAGCATGAAGTGGCTTAGATCTATAAAGGATCAAGATAACAAATGAAATAGAAGGACTATGCTGTTCGCACAAACGTAACATAAAACAGAATTTTTTTCTTTACACATTATAACAACAACAGCAGCAAAAATATTATAACCAGCTCTGAGAACATCAAAAAAGCAATAGTAACAGAAAAGAAATATACAATAAAACAGTCCACATCAAGGCACCAATAGAACAACAAAATTCATGTAAGATAATTAGGGGAGAGAAAAACTAAAAACTATCCATCATGATTCATAAAATATCCAGTAGAATCAAGTTATTCAATCGCAGTTCTAGAATTTAGTAGCAGGCATGTAAATGACTTTAAACTTTTGTGAACATAAGATGTTCTATGTCTTAACATGACAGAGCATATGAAATATTTATAGAATAATGATCATCATACTTTATCCACAATATTTGGAGCCAAAAGGAATGGATACTAAGAATTAACTACCTAATTTACCCCAGATTAGTTCGGAAACCAGAAATGTCATTGTCTGCCTAATGCACAAGCTCAAATAACTGATATCTATATATCAGATAAATTGATAAACATAAAAGAACAACATGTTCACCACAAAAGTTAAGTATATGATCAAGGTCTCCTTATTCCCAGGTATAAGGGACAAACCAAAGAAAGAAACAGCGAGTGTTATTACTACTAGAAACACATGCATCAGCAGAAAAAGCCAAAGCTAGAGAGAAGCATCAAAAGATGATAAAGAAAATGCTTAAAATAGAAAAGAATCACATCAACTCGGTACTGTGCCACGAGAGCTTCAAATCCATGAAACGCATCATCCATTCACGTATCTAACACTACAAGAAAGATTATATGCTCCGACCTTTAGCTCTATGAGATCAGATGCAAAGAGCAAGCACTCCTCTTAACTGAAACAGATCAAGAAACCTAGAATTTCTAACTCATCCCGCGACACAAAACCACCAGCCAAAGATCACAGAACGAGATCCATGGTTCCCCAATTCTCTAGCAAGCTATGATCTAAAATCTTGACGCACTCCTGTTGCAGTCGGTGATCAAAACACAGATCAAAGGGCCAAAGATTACAAGAAACAATCAAGTCAATGGAATGACCTACGTATAACAAACCACAGTACGATATCTCACGGTCACACACTGGCCGGCAATCTAAGCTTTGCGATCTCGAAACACGGCGCCATAAATCAGAAAGAAATCAGAAATTTCAAGAAAGACTCAAATCCATGAAGTACGCTACCAAGAACTGATCGGAGCACGAGATCTAAGATTCGCCAGTAGACAAGTTAAGATTTAAGATATCGATGCATACCGAAATATGTAAGCAGGAAATAGATCAAAGAACCAGAAACCACAAGAAACAGTCAAATCCACAGAAAGAGCTATCAAGAAAGGGTCAGGACACCAGATCAGAGAGACAGCGAGAGAGAAATGGGTTACTTTTCGAGGAATTCCTCGTCGACGACCGCGGAGATGTCGAGAAGGGGATTCCCCATCCCCAGAAGAATGCCTTCGTAAGCCATTCCGGAGAGCACAAGAGCGAAGGGCGGGCGGGCGGGCGGGCTCGCTCGAGGAGAAGCAACGGGAGATCTGAGACGCCGAGAGCGAGAAATGCCGGGGTATTTATGGGAGCCAAGGAGGAGGGCTCCCTTTCACCTACCATGTGACTGAGCCGGAGTGGGTCCGTGGGTGAGTGCCTTGGTTTCGACTCAGGTGTGGCGGACCAACGACGGGACGAGTCAGGTTTAAGCTTAAGCTGCCGGTGGATGAGTCAGTATTCTTTAAGTAGTATGGAAATATGAACCATTGGAATGCAATAAATACTATTAAAAGGGGTGCAGGCAAATGCATGTTTAGGAAAATAGTTCAATTTATCGGCGATTTGAATGAATCAACCTAGGCTAAAGTTTAGAAAGGCGTAATGTATGATGTGCTTGTTAGTATAGAAATGATACGAGAATGGGAGGGAGACTATCTTTAAATTTGAATGAGCTTTTTATCCAAGGACACAAAGCGTGAAGGCAAACCATAAAAATGCAAAAGAAGAAAAAAAAATAACACAATATAGGACTAAAACCCTTTGCTCCCCCGCACAATGGTGCATATATTATTGCATAATGATGTATATATTAAATGTTTGTCCATGTCATGAGTTAGCTAAAGTATTAAATTAGAGAAAGAGATAATTGGTGATGTTGTAAGTTGAACCATATATAATGGAAACTCCTAGAACTAAACATGTGAGACGGGGCTCCAATGGTACAATGTAATGGAATATGCATACTAAATAGACGTGGTTTCATAAATATGATATATTTTTTTCATAAAAAATTTGAAAAATTCATCTCTCTCTCAAATTATCTCTCTCCCTGGCTCTTGCTATTTTTTTTTTTAAGTATATGCATGAAAAAAAATCCAAAAGCATGCTATAAGGATCAATTCTAATATTGATTTTATTTTTTGATCTATAGTTGGCATGCCATACAATAAAAAATTGATTAATTCTATGATCAAGCTCGATGAACTACATCAACTTTATGGAATAAACCAATCCCCAGCATCATGATAGGCACACTAATTAAGTTTTGGTATCATATTTGAACCTTATGGAAATATCTTTTTGATCTCTCAGGAACTCCAACCTACATTAAATCTTCCCATTCAAAAGAAATGATGAGGTTGAGATTTTATTGGGATAGCGCATTGTGATGCTAATCTTCATATATTGCATCTAAATATTTATTTTGAAATAAGATAGATAAGTAACATATTGTAGATCATTAATTATCATTATTTGTTAAATTTTAATAATTAATATGGGCAAAGCGTGCTTATACTAGTTGATCATGGTAGCATTTAATCATGCAAGATACCGCTGTCCCAAAGCGATGCATCGCTTTATATGCCCTTTTTGCCGGATGGGGAAATGTATTTTCGAACGTTTGGTGCATGCCTTTTAAACTTTGCCGTTACGTCATTAAAAGATTACCGGTCATAAGTCGACGCTATGTTCGTAATCTCACAATTCAGACGTGCCTCGTATCCCCTGGTTCCCGACGCGCGCACGTCCGAAAAGATATGCCGCATGGGTTCGGGTGGTATATTTTGCGAGAACAATGATTGATCTTCTTTCACGACATCAACCGTTGAGTGACACTACGCACATCTCGCAAAGCAATCTGAACTCACAAGTCATCCGTGTACAAATCGCAAAGTAACCATTGCGGAATCCGACGGTAGATACGTGCAAGAAGATGGTGCATCATTCTTTCGCGTGAAAGATACAACCACTGTCTATGCCGCATTAGCTGCTTTGGCAAACCAAGGTATTTTGTAACTTCGGTCTGCTCCCAGTTCTCAAACTTGTACGTCTCTTCACACTTCTCCGGCTGCCCCTTCGAATTACTCTGCTTTCCCCTCCCTCTCCTCTCTCTCTGACCATCATCGGCTTGTCCAATGTCTCAACAACTCGTCATTCCATGGTAAGAACCTCTTCTCATACCGATTTGATTCAATGTCTCTGTTTTACGCGATCATTTTATGGTTTTTTCTCCTAATTTTCCTTCATTCATTCAGTCTTCTGTGCTCTCGTGGTGTTCTTTATGCACCGACATCTCTACCGTAGTGATATTTTGAGTTATTTTCGATCTAGGGTTTCTCTAAAACTCGAGAGTATGCGAATTTTGGGTACTCTTTGGGAAAAATTCTGGTTGCAGCTTTGTAGGTGACTGCTCCTGCTTCTTGATTCTAACGTTTTACTGATTTGTCTTACTTTCATTTGGTTTTTGTTCAGTTTTTCGGGGATTTCTTTGGTTTGGTGTTGTTATGTCGAACTCTGGGATTCTCTTGGTGGAGAACTAGAACGGCAAGACTTGTTTTTGTGATATGTACACCTATAATGCGTAGTTCTTCTTCGAGTGATTCGTGTCCACCAAATGCAACGTTTTTGATGTTTCTGAGAAGTTTAGGTCGTCCTTCTTGCTTCTGTAGAGTTTGGTCCTATGTAGCGGGTGCAAGTTTTGTGGAACTTCAAAACTTCTCAGAAATTTGTTTCTTGTCAGTGATTAGATGCCCTTCCTCCCCCAAATGATTTGATTAATTGATGAATTACTCATAAAAACTGAATCTAGTTTTTCGTGGGATTCACATCAATTATTAAGCGTTTTATTTATTGATTTTACTGTTATTGTTGTTGCTTCCTTGCTCATGCTTGTGTTCGCATGCACTAGTATATGGTTGTATGGAATATTTTCTATCTATTTCTTTAGTTTTCTGTACATTCATGAATGCCCTTTTAGTTATATGTGTTCTTTGAATTTTACCTAGATTTCGTTGGGCTTTGTCTACGATTAAGTGATAAAATAGGGGAGATGAAAGGTCCGAGGCATGGAGGAATCTCAGGGAGGACGATCATCTAAACATCACAAAATGGAGAAATTGGATATTGGAGAAGCTCAGCCATCTTTTCCGGAAGGGATGTTTATAAAGCCCCCTAAGTGAAGCAAGTTCAAAAGCAGTGTTATTTGATGAGGAAGAACTGGAAGAAGGTGAAATCAGAGAGGATGAACTATTGACGCCAGGCAGGACAAAAATGTGGTATGTTGATGAAGAGCTGGAAGAAGGTGAGATCAGGGAGGGTCTGACATCTGAGGCAGGACAGAATGCTTTTGAACACCATGAAGCTAGTTTAGAAGTTTCATCATCTGACAATCAAGAAACAGGAGAAGCTGGTGTCAGAGTGGGCCAGTCATCTGTGTCTAGAAATGATGATACTGAAGACTTCTTGCATGAAACCAGTCCAGATTTAACACTGTTATATGATGAACTGGAGAAAATTGAGATCAGAGAGAGTCCTGCTGGTCATATATCCTCTCGACAACCAAATTTGTTGGAGCAGGATGAGACTCCTGTTCTTGAACCTCTGTCTGCAAAGTTTCACCGCAAATTAGGTCATTGAAGGATGAGTTCTTGGAGAAACAGGTTGACATGGTTAATGAACTTTATTCAAGAAGGTTAAGAACACTCCTCTTAAAGCAAAATAAAGAACTTCGAGAGTTCAAAACCTTGAAAGGTGAACAACAGATGGAATTGGCTAAAATGAAAATTTGGATTTGGATCTGATTCATGCAATGCATGTTGTCCCTTCAGTTCAAGACTATAGAATAAAATTACTAAATGAAGAATTTTCAAAAAGAATGGATGAATTTGACAAGCATATGAGGGCCAACGTAAGAACTTATGGTTATGCATATTGAGGCTAGGAATAAGGAGAAGTGGATGAGGGATTGCTGGTTGGAAGAAGCTAAAGCTGGTATTCTTGAAGAATCCTTTTATGAGATTCCACTGTCAAATACTGGATTCAAGCTGGAGAAATTCAAGTTGAATGAACATTATGGAGCTCATGATTGTTCAGGGAATAATAAAGCAGTGGCTGGTTCTTCTTCAGATCCGATAACTAGGCCAGTAGAATCTGCTGAAATGATTGATAGACCTACTGATTCTGTGCCCAGTTGCACAAATATTGTGGAATCTTCTGAACTGAGTAGACCATCGCCTAATATTTTACCACTAAACCAGCATGGCAGGGCAGAGAATATACCTCTAGAAACCGAATATCAAGCTTCACATAAAATGAATGCAGTGTGTAATAAGTTTGATGAAGGAGAGACTGATCCAGGAATTGCTGCAACTGTTGCCAGCAAGCAACATGGAGGGACAGGTTCTAATTTTGTTTGCTTGTCAGATCCTACCAAGCAAGATCAGATAGAGATTCCTTCTTTTGCCCATGCATTGAAAACAATGAAAAGTTCTGAAGGTGCCAGATCTGTATTGTGTGATCAGGTTGTCTGTCCAACTTTTTTTTATCAAATCTTGTTTACATATGCCTACTTAGTTTCTTTTAATTATTTGATATTCTCGGCGTTTGGACTGTTTGCAATTGATGACCTTTCTTACAGCTGATGGCAAGTTGAAGGAAGCAGCTTGAGCCAATTATAAATTGGCCTTTCATTTAGAAAATGAAACTGATCTACAAGCAAAAGCATAATTTAGGTGTTTAGAAATGAAATTACCTTTGCAATTAGTGCATATATAAGGGACCTAGGCTACCTTAAATATTTTATTTCATCCTTTATCATCCGACTTGAAGCTGCCATGTGTTTTAAAAAGATAAAGCAGTCATGGTGCAGCCTGAAATTTTCATCAAGGTTACGTTCATGAAACCAACCAAGAAACTATGTATATGAAGAATAATCTACTGTAAAACTCAAACTATATCAAACTGAAGTTGAATTTACTATTCATAATCTTTTGAAGACATTGTTGATTCATCAGTTTTACTAGTTGCTCTTGAAAGTTCACCTGAATTGCTGGTGTTTTGAATCTGAAACTCCAGGCTTTAGTGTCCAACAATAAGTAAGGGACAAGTACGTAATGCTGGTATGCCTGAACATGAATATCCAACTTTTTGTATGAACTGCTCCTCTCAATAAAAAGGGTACTAGCTGCACTGTGATTCTGAGCTGTTCACAGGTACTAAACATGACATCAAACTAATCTGTAGTCTTGATCTGCTGATTGCTGTGAATTAAGTAATCTACAAGGGTATGGTTAAGCTCTCTTTGGCTTTAAAGTACCTGGATATTGGTTTTCATCCCATTGGCCTTGGTGGTTTCTGTCCAGACACTATTAAGGCCTAATATACATTGTCGATCCCTTTCTTAACAGCCCAAGCTTTTGGGTTCTAGTGGTTAGTTAGCATGGTATCAAACCCAAAGTTCATGGATTTAAGTCCCCATCAAAGCCAATTGTACCCATTTATTATCTTGACTTTTTTCTTTCCTCGACTTGTTCCTGGTTGAGTTGCTTTTGAATTGTCCTTATCTTGAGTCATTCTGGACTTCTTCATGATCTCACATGCATGATCCGGGCTGCACTTCTTTCTTTGGTGCTTTTTTTTTTGGTTGAGATTTGGTGGTGTGGAGGGGGGCGGGGTTGTTGAGATCTGATATACATTGTTGACACCTTCCTTGATAGTTAAGATTTTAGAGTCTAGTGGTTAGTTAACAGTCACGAGCATCGATTGGGGTACATGCTGATCATCATGGGTCAATACTCAAAAACCATGTGGGGTAATATAATGTGATGAAGATTATTGAAAGTTAGTTTTTTGAGTGGATGAAGCACATCAAGATTAATTTTAGTTGTCTATTGCTGCCATTCTTTCACTTAACCACATCTTATTTTGACTTTCTTAGAAAGAGCCACTACATCATGCTTCTGTTATCTATTGGGCAAACTCTCAATGGTTGATCTACGTTAAATTTGATGAATTAGAGATACTATATCATATACGTTTGCCGCACATTATTTCACATGTTACCTGTGAAAGTTCACTTACTTGATTTTATTTTCTGGCTATTGCTGCGATAAAGAATACTTTTGGCCTCTTGACAGCCCATTTAATTCACTCCTCAAGTTTTCTGAACAATGCTAATAAATTGGAAGACTAAATCCTTTTATTCCCCAACAGATATCCCTAGTAAAGGGGAGAGATCCCAACTCTCCATGGTCTTTCAAAAGGCTAGAAGTCCTGTAATATGTCATTACTTCACTACTTCTCCTTAAGTTTGGAAAATGGAGTTCAGTAAATTGGAGTGCTAGATCCCTTGATTGTACCTACAAATATTCTTAGTAAATGCTTTTATATTGGAAGGAATCCAACTCTTATGGTTTTAGGACATGCTAATTCTTGTAGTGGGTCAGTACATTACTACATCTATTGCTTTTCTTCTGTTCAAGCTGAAGTGTCTAAAAGCAAAGTCAGTTTAAAGAAGTATAAAATTCCTTAACAAGCCATAACATTAGTTTCCTTTCATGTAAGGAGGCATGTCTTTGTTATTCATTCACCTTATTAGGGGAAATATAGTATCGATCATTTAAGGTTTAAATATTACTTTGTATCAAGTTCCTCTTAACTTCATCAAGTAATATTTAGTATGGTATTTAATATGGTTTGCTGTACTGGTCGGTACCGGTGCGTACCAACCATACTATACTATACTAGTACCGAACTAATATGCGGTATAGGAGACGTACCGAGTGTCAGTACACCAAACTAGCCCCCTATTGGGCATGCCGATATGGTAATAAGATGGCATTGATATAGGATCTGGCATCAAGATGGTGCATCTTATTATTCAGCTTATATTATGGTTTGAATTTTCCATGCAGAACATTTAGAACTGCTTGTTTCACTTTACAAAGCTGATGAACCCGAACACATCATGAATGTATCCAATACCCTATGGTCCTTCCTATCAATTGGCATAAAAGCATGTGTCATCATGGAATGGTTCACTTTGCCAATGTGCAAGCTCAATCACTCTCCATTAATAGGAAGCATGCACGACGGACAATGCAACTTAAGGACATAAGGGGCCCCATGGATTGATCAGTGAACACTAGGTTCACTAACCCTTTGGATGAAACCCAAGTGCCATAAGGGGCCCAAGCCCACATGATGCCGAATTCTAGATTATCATATGTTAGACATCTGACTCAGGTGTCTATGAGCTTAACTTCATATTGTGTTAGGGTGGTCCATCATTGATCATGTTATCCTCTAAAGATCAGTACGATGCACATTAGTTCCGAAAAAGGTCTTTACTAAAGACAGCATAGTTGGCAAGGTCTACCGTACCAACTCGTACCATCCTGTGTCAATTGTACCATATCATACCAATAAGATAACAATATGGTGCCGAGGTTCAATTTAGAGTCTGAGTTGAACCAGTCCGTATCATTCTAAATCGAGCAGAACCATCCCGTACCATCTAATGTTGGTAGGTATCGTGGCTGCGAGTGAGAAAACATATTAAAAGCCTATCTCAACATGGGGTGCGTATTGCACCATACTAAATTGGTAATGTATTGATATAATTCTCGTTATCGGTTGTGGCACCTTGATAGTTAGTATTCATCCTTAAACCATCTTTCTTTTCATTGCCTAGTGCATCAAGTTAGTTTTTTGATGGTTCTTAAATCACCTCACTTTGAGTGGAGCAGATGGAGGAGTTATGATTGAAATATTGCAACATTTTCAGCCCACTTGTTCTAATGGTGCATGTTCTACATTCCTTGTATGAGATAACAAAAACTTACCATCGAATATCAAAGGCCAAAAAGCCATTTTTGAGTCCTTTTAGGTTTAGGATAGTTGTGAAGCATTTAATAATCCAAAATCCATTGTCAAGATACCCAAACTACTATAATGATCATTTTGCTTAGTTTGAGATGAATTAGGGTGTTCTTTTATAGTATTTTGAAGTTTGGAAAGTAAATAGAGGTCCACGAGTCCTATTGATGTAGGGGCCCTTGATAATGATGAACATCACTCTTATATTACTCAAGTCACACATAAATGAAAGTGTTCTTCTGTTGAGTGCACTTTTCTTTCTCTACATAGCAGACTTTGCATGCTTTAGTGGATTTTAAAGAAACCTTGGTGGAGGCCAGTGATTGTTCAATGGCCGGTTTATAGATTCCAAGGAGTTGTGAGCCACTTTTAAAGACCTTAGTGGGTTTTGAACATCAACAAAGTCCTTTAATAGCATGGATTCAAGTCCCACTGATATAAGGGGCCCTTGAATGCCATAAATATCCCTATTATATTACTCAAATCAGACATCAATGAAATAATTCTAATCTTGAATGCATTTTTTAGTGTTTCTTTTTCTGCATGGTGGGTTTTTTATGCTTTGGTGGATTCCAAAGCAAACTTGGTAGAGTTTGCTGATCATTCAGTGGCCAGTTTGTTGATTCCAAGAAGCTTTGAGTGACTTTTAAACATCTCGGTGGATATTGAGCATCGATGAAGTGCTATAGTACTGTGGATTTAGTAGTAGGTACCACAACTTAGTTTCATCTTTTACTTAAAACTTTACATTTTATGTAAGCTTGCTTGTTTCATTATTGAGCATATTAAATGCTTGAAAAAAAAAAACTATATTCTCTTTTCATATTTGGTTTGAGATGAAGGCTTGTCAAATCCTTCCAACGTCTAGAAACCATAGTTGGAACGAGCGATTGTTGTTTGTTAGCAGGAAACCTTCATCCCACGTCTGCATCCCAAGTTCCTAACTAGTGTAAACTTGCCTTGATACCATGCCGGCTAGGTTGTCATTGATGAGTACTCAGTATATGGGCATGGTATCATAGAAAATCACATGAAATAGCATGTATTCCCTTCATTATGCTATTTAAATGCTGTCCATCATTTATATGCATTGTTATTTTCCTATGAACTCAACATCCTATTTATCGAATATTTCATATTAGGAAACAATTTACTTTATCCAAAATGATTGAATTCATGATTTTATAAGTAACATGAGAAAATAATAAAGCTCCATTTGCAGTTAAATACACAATTTACCTTCGTCGGTAGGATTGAATGTGGAAGCTAGATATATATTGCACGATCAAAGTCTAAAGTTTTGTTTGTTTTTTTGATTAAATTACACGTGTATTCTCATGGACAAAACTTTGTTATACTTTGTAGGTAGGTGCTCCAAGTTTTTGTTCAAAGGTTAGCTTGAAGAGTTTTAGGTATTTTAGGTTTAACGGGTTTGAAATGAAAAGTGGCTAAATTGATGGCCTTGAGAATAATAATTTCTAAGTTGGGCCTACTATGTTCAATAGAGAGAGACAAAGTTTTTGGAAGAACTAATCTCAGGAATAAAGATGTAGCGTTATGTGATTGCGACATGCAAGTCCAACTTAGTAATTTTTTTCACAAATAGTAATACACTTTAAATACTTAAGTGCTGCAGAATGTTTATGCTCATAATATTTCTTCAGGGATGAAATATTGATTTTATAGTATAAAGTAAAAAAATAAATAAATCTATAAATGGGACATTGCATAAGTTGGAGAATTGCACTAATAGAATATGAGGAGATGCAGAATGAACAACCATAAGGACATGAAGAATGAGAATTAATGTATTGTAAGAGTAATAAATGATAAAATAGCAATGCATGTTGTACTTCTATGGTCTTATGCTATATTAGAGTGAGATAGTTTTAAATATCGAGGATAACCTTGGTATACTTGTTTGTCAATTTTATTCCTAAAGTATCTTAAAATCCATTATGTGATCCCAAATCCTTATCCAATGCCCTCTATCTCAAATTGATACCTTCCTAATAATTCGTTGTTGTCCGCCTTTAACCTAAATTTCAACCCAATCTCTCTCTCTCTCTCTCTCATATTAGAGTACTAGAGCTTACTTAACTCTCTTTTCTTTCCACATTTACTACATATTCGAACTCTCCCACCTCACCTTCACCTTTGGTCCATCTAATACTTGCCTAATTTCTTCTCCATATTCTCCTTAATATCCTCTTAAGTGCTTTATCCTTACTTTCTCATGTTAATTACCTTTTAGGAGATTCTTTAATGGTGCTATAAATGCTCCATTTTAGTCTGACCTCCTCCCATCTCAGTGTTTGTGCATGCCATGAGTTTGTATGTCTCTAACTCTCCCTCCCCCACACTCTTTTCTACTTTCATTTTTAACATTGTAGTTGTGATTTTTATTGATGTTGTTATATTTTTATGGATTAATTATACAAAAAACCTAAACTATTTTGAAGCTTTCAACTTCATTCTAAATTTCAATTTAGTGTAATTAGGTAATTCAACTTTTAAATTCATTCAATTTGGACCCTACTTACGGATTTTGTTTGGCTGCCATAATGGAATTGTTATGTAATGTCACCTTCTTTGTTATCCCTTTTTGCTACATAAGAAGATCACGTGACATTACATGACAATTCCATCATAGCAGCCACACAGAATTTATAGCCAGGATTTAAATTAAATAAATTTGAAAGTTGGGTGACCTGATTGCACTAAATTAAAGTTTAGGAGGCAATTGAAAACCCTGTTCAAGAATTTTACATAATTAATCCCATTTTATTAAGCATTTTTGTATTATTTATTCTGTTTATTTTTAAAAATTTAGTTATGTAGTTTTGGTTTCTTGTTTCATTATTCTATTAATTTTATATTTTATTTCATTTCTTTACTTTCATTATTTTATAATTTGTGCCAATTTTATTTCTTGTTTCTAGTTGATCCTCTTATAATTTTTAGTTCTGCATTTGTTCTTTTCCCCCTAAACATGCATCAAATGTCCCCATTTGCTATTCAGCAATAAAGTATAGAGAGTTAAAAAATGAGGTGTGATGAATGCATGGTGAAGTAAGAAGGTTCTGGATGTAGATAAGAACATTAATGGAAGTTCAGAGTTAGACCTATCCCTTGAAGAATTGGACCAAATTGGGAGGACGGGGTTGTACCGATCAAGCGAAATCAGTACAAAATAAGTTTGGCACTTAGTTCCTAGGGAAATTAGGAAAAACTAGTTTGTACTACTTAGTGTCAGTGGGTAACAAGCGACACTACTGGCACTTGCCTGTTCTATCAGTTACTAAGCGGAAAAAGTTCCACCACCCTTTTTGACCTTTTTGTCCAAGTTTTGAATAGGATAGGGGATGGGGGATAGGGGGTGGGTGAGGATGGAAACTCTGTTCTCCTTTTCCCCTCATATTGCCACCCTTAGTGCAAATCAACTTGGGAGAAGCTTCTAGGAAGGTAAAGCATCCTCACTTCCCCTTTTCTTGCCACCAAAAATGGTCAAAAAAAAAAGGGAAATCATGCCAAAGTTTTTTCTTTGGCATGATTTCTTGATATGATGTAGATGTAGAATGGATCTACATATCCATGCCAAAATCTTTTTTTTTTTCCCCTTTAAATTATTTTAAATCATACAAACTTGCAGTCCAACTAACCCTAGATTTTAGTTGTTGTTGTTGTTGTTGTTTTTTTTTTAGGGCCTGGAATCCTTAAGAAACAATTAAAATTACGAAATGCTATGCTGAAAATCTGTGAAACAATAGAAGAAACCAATGAAACCAAAAAAAGAAAGGGATGGAAAAAAGAGGAACTTTTAGTGTGCTGGCACCCACACTGACCCAGTATCTGACAGATATGGGGTTTGGCATCGTTCTTGAAGCACTGGTTGCAGAAATGGAAGATATGGTGGTGCTGAATAAATGAGTTGATAAGATCATGTGCAAGGAAGGCTAAAGAACAAGTAATATAGGAACTGGGAGGATTTTTGTGGATGGATAAGGTAAGAAAGGACATAACAAATCAAAAGATTGAGGTTATAGGGAAGGAACAAAATTGTAGTGGATAGAGGTTGCATATGATAAGAATAATTGTAACAAAACTTGATCAGAAACTTAAATCACTTTTTAACATTTTATACTTGTTAGCACATTGATTCATACTGCTAGCTGTTATCACTTTGATAGTCTATTTCTCACAATATCGTAGCACTTTTCGATAAAAAACTTATATTGCATTTTCTGCTTGAAATTTTTGTTGTTTTTGTCTCATGCATTATGTCACAAAGTTGCTTTGTACTAAATTTAGTCCCGGAACTTGTGATACTTATTATATATTTTATGCTTCCATGATAATTGCTGATGCACATGTTATACTATTCTGTCATGACATATTTCATTTCTAGAATTATATGCCTGTAATTGGAATGACAAATCCTTTATAAGACTAACTAGAACTACAATTTGAGCTGATTTATTTGAACTCTATCCTTATTTTTATGATCATTATCTGTGTGACAACCTTATATTATGTTACAAAATCATTGTCCTGTTAGTTTTGTATTAGAGAGGAGGCTAGAAAATGAGTTCTAATCATTGCTGTGTTTGAGCAGGTGCCCTCCATCAGTGAACAGGAGAGGTCTGCTGTAGCTAGAGTGGGAGGTGACCAAGGCTCAAGTTCTTTCCCAAATAATGCAGCTTCTGCATTAAATTCAGTGGATACAGGATTTCAAAAAAATGACCCAAGCATCAATGTTTCAACAGGCTCAAATCCCATTTCGCTGGGGCTTCCTTTATCTGTTGGCTTAGCTTCTGTTATGCAAGGTCATGGAAGCTCACCTGCCCCTGTAGGGAGTGCTAGCAATCAGATACATTGTTCTACTCAACTAACTGAATTATCCATGCAACTGCCAGTTGTAGCCTCAGCTTTACAGCTGGAACAGTTGGACTGTATATCCTCACGACCTCTTTCTCCACCTATTGGCTTGGCTTTGGCTGTGAATGATCATGCAAGCAGACCTGCATCTGTCAGAAGTGATCAAGTTCCTTGCAATCAAGTACATTGTTTGGCTCAACCTATGGAAGCATCAATGCAACATTGGCTTGTACTTAAAGAGTCTAATCATATATCCTCACCGCCTCTGCCTCCATTTATTGGCTTGACTTCAGCTGTGCATGGTCATCCAAACACACCTGCACCTGTAGGAAGTGACCTTGAGCCTGATGGTCATATACATTGTTCTGCTCAACTTACAGAAGTGTCCATGCAACAGCCCATTGTATTTGCAGCTGCACAGTGGGAGAACTCCAATTATTCACTCTCACACCCTTTTGCCCATCCAATGCCTCCCACTACTGATATTCCTCCTGCAAGAACACGCTCTGAGTTTCTCACATCCAACGGTGGTCAACCAGAGAGAGGCAGTCCTTTTCCATTAAGTTCCCCAATAATGGAATCCATGCCTCTGCAAGATCCTAATCTCAAGATATTTCATCATGAGTTGAAGAGATTATATGCACTGAAGGCTTTATTTATCAGAAGGCATGAAGAAAGGTAACTATGCAAGACATTATTTTGCAAATAGTCTTTGGCTGTTCATTTTCGGATTTTACTCTAGCTGTTTCTTGACTGTTTATTTGCTTTTGTTGGACAGAAGGTTAAACTTAAATTAGAATATAAAAAGAGATAGATAATCTTAAAAGAAGTACGATGCACTAATTCAGGATACTGAAAAAGAGTTTGTAAAGAGAAGAAAGGAAATTGAGATGATGTACACTAAAGTTAGCAAGCATCAAGAATTAGCTGGGGGATTTCGGGAGATATTTGACGAAACCATTGAAGAGGCTGGAAGTGCTTATCAAGGTGTGAAATTCACCACCATAATCTCTTCCATATATCTAGTTTTATTGTGAATAGCAAATTTAATCTGCTAGCAAGCATTCGTCTATGTCCTGAGCTGCAAAAAACTCTCAAGTGGATTAAAAACTACTCCAGATGCTTATCTTTGCATTTCATGCATTGTCTTGAGTAAACATTGGCAATTAAATATGCTATCAAAAATTCTCTTTCATATAAGTGCACTTATTATTACATTGAAATCATGGTCTCAATAACCACCAAAATGGAATTGTACCACGCTATCACCACTGCTGCACCTTTCCAGTCAAAACAGGCACCAGTATGGGTGTTGGCACACCAAAGCAGCTGTACTAATATGCGCCATCCGTACCTGTCTATACTGGCCTGTTTTGGTGCATATCAGTAGTTCCATGTCGACCATACCATATTGGTCATACTGGTCAGCGTCAATGATTTCTTTAAAAAGTTTTTTTAGAATCTTTCAGTTTTATTACTACCATCAGTACCAGTACCTACTGGTACCATGTTGTTACAATGCAAAAAATGGTAGTGGGTTTGGTTTCAGTATTTAAAACCTTGATTCAAATGCAGATATAGCATATGCATGATATCTAATTTGGCAGATGAGAGACATGGCTAACCTGCATTAGGCATAATATTATTTTTTAATATATACATGAATTCACATGCAAAGATAGCACAAAAAATGATAGGCGCATTACCTGTGAGAGTATCAAGACGATAAATGCAATCTATTAGACAATTAGCTATATTAGAAGTTACTAGATAAGTGTTTCAGGAGCTAGGAGCCCTTTAGAATTAATAACAATAAAACAAAAGGAAGAGCCCGGTTCCATACTTCCATTCCGAGTTTTCTTGAAATTTAGTTTAAAACTGATTTTGGGTGTTTCTTTTAGTTAGATAATGGATGTAACTTTTTGTGCTAGATGTCGTCAATAGTTTTATTGAGAAATTTAGGAAGGTCATGTGTAGAAGGGGTGGTGAGTGTGAGCTTTAGTGCAACGGTAATGCTGCTCCATTTTGACCTTGAGGTCATAGGTTCGAAATATAGAAAGAGCCTTTCCATACATCGAGGTAAGCTTACATACATCTAATCCTCCCACACTTTGCAATGGAGGAGCCTCATACATTGAGCTACCCTTTATGTGTAGAAGGGGTGGCATGTTTCTTCAAGTATTAATTGTTCTTAGGGGAGTGCAAGGAAACAGAAAATATGTGAAGGGCCCAATCCTTCTTAACCATGGCATCCTGCACTATTCTACCTGTAAAAGTATTATTAGTTAGAAGATTTTGAACCTCTTTATCCAGTTGAGTGGTGGCAAAATTTTGTGGCAGTTTCCTTTATCTCTACCGTTCCATGGTACCATACTGACATATTGTACAGCTTTTGATGTTGGGACAGAAAAAAGAGGTGAAAATCATGTGTCATTATGATATTGATAGAAGCAGGTACAGTAACTGCTATCTTACCAGTACGATCCAGTATGAACTAGTACATAGGAGTACTTATATCCTCCTAACACTATCCATATTAGAAAGTCCAAAGCAAAAGGACTTGCATATAGAGAAACTTGGTGGCATACTGATGAGGTACAGGAATAATGAATTGATCAAGGAAAGAAAGCTTATTTCAGAAAAATGGCAAAGAGCAAAAGGAAGGCTTATTTCAGAAAAATGGCAAAGAACAAGTGGCATCAACCGTCAAGGACTTTGAGACATACTTAAAGATCAAAATGCAAAAGGTTAATATGATGAAAACATGCAACTTATGCAATGGAAGCTATATTTTACTTAGGGCTCATTTGGTTGGTGTAAGTGGGCTGAGCAGAAGCCCAATTCATTGAAGTAGTTTTGCCTTGGTCCCGAGTGAATGTATTAGACACACTGCAAGAAATTTTCTCAAATAGAAAAGGTTGTCCTTGGGAAGGACAATCATACAAGGTGCATAACAACTTCTACAACTCTGATCTGTTAATATTGTTCGATGAGACAATTTCATGCATTGACCATGCAATGTGAAAGATACCAGTGTGTTAGTGCAATCAACCCTAGCTGATAACTAAAGAAATATAGCCTTTCTAGTTTTCATAGACATGTGCTCTGGTGCAGCCTTTGGATAAAATGGCTAACCTCACTCCAAGCTATGAGTGGCATTTCAAATGCGAACTGGGCCAATGTTCCTTGTGACTCAGGCAAGGATTGAAATGCCAGGCACATCGGCCTTGTATTGGCTATGAGCTGGTATAGGAGGGCTTGGTATGCAAAGGAATCAGATAGACCAGGGCCAAACCACACATATGGCCCGAATTGTGCAAAGAGGGCCGATTGAGCCCATATCACCTTTGAATTGGACTAAACTGAGTGGTATCACCTGGTATTACTTGGGATGATATTTTAGTTGGTTTTTAGTTTGTTTTCCATCATTCGAAGGTGGGAACAAGTTAATGGGGAAGCCAGGTGCCATCCAAATCCGTTTCTGCAGGATTCAAGCAAGCATCATCTAGTTGTTGGTCTAGAACAAAATTCGAGATAGATAAATTACTTCTTTGCCCCACCCTCTCTTTTTCAGTTTCCTGAAAAATCTGAGAATAGATTATAGAGCGGCACAGTTCCTTGTGTATAGGATAGCCTGCCAGCCCAAGAACATAGAATACAAGCACCAAATACTTGAAGTGAGAATAGTGAGATAAAGAAAATTGGAGAGGAAAACTTTATTGAATAAACTTTAAAAAAATATATATGAAGAACCTAATAACCGTGCATGACACTTGCTCTTTCCAATAACACCACACACTCACTCGAGGCACACCACCCAACCAAAATACTGATCCCCCATGTCACGCCCCGAACCCAGCACCTGAGTTGGGCACGTGACACGGCCACACAAATCCTAGAGCAGCGCTCT
>KE504765.1:768252-779188 GCA_000441515.1 Elaeis oleifera | reverse complement strand
TTCTCCGGCCGCCCTCCCCGGCAACCCCAACGACGGCGAGGCTACCGTCCCGGTGGCAGCCCACCCTCCTTGCTGCCGGCGGTGGAAGGAAAGAATAACGCAAACAAGGGTGTCCCTGTTTGAGCCCGAACCGGCATCTCGCCGGCTTCCAAACACATCGATGGCCGGAGAGATTAATCCGAAAAGAAAGGAGAAGAACATACCTTGTTCCGGCGGCCAAAAATAGCTCCGGCGGCCCCTCTCTTCCGATCAACCTTCACGGCGCTCTCTTTTGCCAAAATCCTTCAAATCCCTTCAATTTTCTTTGAAATTTTGTTGTAAGATCCTAAGGGAGGAAAGGGGGTCTTTATAAGGGAGGTTTTCTACCCTAGCCGGACTCCTCGAGTCCGATTTCATCGGAAACGGGAGGAAGAAGACTCCGAGTAGGAGTCTCCCTCCTGTTAATTAATTTTTTTTCTTGTTGGCCGTCAAAGGTTATAGGCCCAAAAAAACCTGGCCATTACACCCACCCGACCAAAAAAAAAAGAAAAGAAAAAAACTGATCACGCACACAGAGATGGTAAACTGTTTACTAAGGCATCAGAACATCTCATTACTGGAAAACCATGTGGAGCTCATTTACCCAAAAGTTCACCACTTCTAAAAAGACCCAACATGTACTATTCTCAGGGTAATGAAAGACTATGATCATATTCTAATCGCTTAAGTCAAACTTGAAAGTTGTACTCAGTGACTCCTATCACAACTATAATAGAATGTCAATAGCAATGAGTAACTCAAACCTGTTCTTGTATCTTCATATCATCTGATCCCGACAAGAAACTTACTTGACATTGGTGTTGAGCTTGACAACAACTCATAGTGAGTCTTGGCAATGGAGAAATGACTCTTAGTACTCCTCATTATAAAGTTTATGCTGGCCAGCGGCAACTCCACCAATAAACTCTTCACTGACCTTTCCACTGTTATGTTTGTGTCAGTTTTGATTAATTCCAACAAAAGTTAGTATCAAATGTGTTCTTAATTTATTGTTGATCAAATCAGTGTTGGTTGTGGACTATTTCATGTAGAATCTTGGTAGTAGTTAATAACATTTATTGATTCAATGATTTTTAGTTTAATCTCATTGCATTTCAATTGTTAATTTAAACGTTTAAATATACTTCAGTTCCAAGTTATATGATATTGTCACAAAGATACAAAACATGACATTAACACATTGGAAACCACGACTAGGGCACTTAAATTGATTATTTTACCATATCTCTTGCACAAATGTTATGTAAGTAAATACCAGGGGCATACCAGTTGTGTCAAAGTGTATCTGTTGATTACCTTTGTTCATAACAGCATTTGCCCTTGGTTGATATGGGTTTGATACTTGATAACTTGAATGAGAGTTAACCCAAAAACTCTTTAGACCTTCAGTCTATTTATATTTGTATGTGATCATTCACATGCTGCGCTGCGAACATCTGTTGCACTTCAATGTATAGGAAAAGGACATGTTCATATCTCTTCATATGTAGGACACAGGATGTGCAATGAACATGGACTCAGGTGTACACTAATAAATTGATGCCTTTAGGCCTTAAGGCATCATATGATGCCTTTGTGGCGTAAATTTCAACAATATATAGATAGTATTTGAATTGCGAATCTTTCTAATTTAAATATTATTTTTTGAGAAGATCTAATCTAAATATTATACATTTTTAATACTAATGAGCTCTTAATTCCATATATTACTATCTACGAGGATATTATTTTCATATCTATTATTATGCTCTTCAGCATCTGTTTATATGACTTTGTATGAAGTTTTCCAACTCTGGATAACCATATGATATTATTATTATATTCAATAAGATCATCATTTTTTTTATACCATTAGATCATTATTTGCGCATTTGCATCTCTTTTGATACATACACTAGCCCCATTCCGAGTGAACTGCATGAAGTCTTGTGTGTGTTGTTACTTATTGTCCTGTCTAGCTTGCTATACTCTGCTGCCATCTTTTGCGTTAGTCGCAATGATTTTGCAACAAATGCTACACAAGAAAAAAAGAGAGAAGAAAAGAAGATGCTACATGTACAACAAATAAACTGGTTAGGTGTTGTTTTTTCCCTGTTGCTGATGCGTTTACTTTACCAGGTGCATGTTCGAGTACTGGGCAATGGTTTGTTCAGGTACCACAGCAACAACATTTTGCCCAGAGGCCAGTCATGGCCTCACCCTCAAGAAGTGGTCCTACCCCTGCCAACTTACCTCCATCCCAAAACCTGTTACCTCTTTCCTCAGTGGAGGTGAGGCACCCATCCTCAAATGTAGTCCCTGTCCCATCAGTTCAGGCCGGCACAGCCCCCCTACCATCTTCTCAAGCAATGCAGTCAGATTTCCTCCCAGTTCCATGGTTCATTCCATTTTAGACCTTCAAATTAGAAGTACGCCGCGTGGACTTGCTCCACATCTCCTTACATCCACAACTTCTATGTCTGTGTCAAATCTTCAACGCCAGAATGGAAGTAGGCTGAACCAGCAACAAGTTTTCCATGATATGCGTATCTCATTGTCTGCTTCTGAGCAGATTTTACCCATAAGTGGACATCATCAACCCGAAGGTTCGGGTATGTTGCATCTTCACCAGAGTACATCTCCCTCCACCTCGGACTTCTCTTTGCATCTTGCAGGTTCCCGCATTGGTGTTAAACGGCCAAATCTGGACAGTTAGTGGAAGTGGAATTGGCATATACATCCTTTCCCTTTTCCTTTTAACAGGTTGGGAGCCTTTCGGTTCCATGTACATGTTTTTTGCAATCAGTAATTTAACATCATAGATGATGTATGTTTATATTTTAATTTCTTCTGTTGTAGATGGGACATGCCTTTCTTTGTGTTTTATACTGGTTGATGACTTTCTTAGTGGACGTGCTTCTTATTAACAATTTAAATAGATTTATTTATTTAAAGTAAAAAGTGTGCTTATATTGCCAATTAACGTAATTCGTGTACTAGTTTGGAAGCCTCTTGAAGGACCCACTATATTACGGTATATGCAGTCCGTAATTTACATATATAATTGTGTAGGTTTCCATTGTGAATATTTATATCTTTTGTTCCATATATGTTTTTTTCCAGATGGAGCATATGATGATGAATGGTTGGAATTTTGATTTGAATGAAGCATCACACAAGTTGGCAATGTGCTACAGTAAACCCTGAAAATTTTTGTGTTGGTTATGGTTAATGTAATGCATAGTCGATTTAAAGTAATCATTTGTCGTGTCATTTCTTCTGAGTTTCAGGAGTGAGTCTGTTACCTCTCCGGTTTTATGCAGGTTGAAGTGCATACTTGCTAGTCATTCATATACATTCACTTGCACGAATAGGATATGACATAAGGTGCTCTTTCTGTGTTTTTCACCAGAAAATGTTGCTTATTTCTTACTTTGGTTGTTGCTTTTATGGATGACATGGTTGCATCAACAATATAATTTCATATTATATCTGAAAGCATCTTCATGCACTTAACTGTATCATCCACCGAATTTGTGTGGCATTTGTAGAACAAAATTACTGCAGCAAGCACTTCTAGACAAAAACTTGGTTGGTTGCAGAATTGTGGATCCAACGTGTGCTTTTGGGAAGATGCTTGGATGGGAAGCATTCCTTTGTCTCTTCTCTTCAATGACTTGTATTGTTATCTAAAAGTATTGTTCAGTTGCATCACAGTGGTCCTGGAGATCGTTATCTTGGAAGCTACGAGTTAGGGGCCTTTGATATTGCAACTTTTTGAACAGCTGAAAGTGTTGTGAAATATGCTCTCTTTGATCATGCCTTCTTGTATGGAAGATATTCCAACCTAGAAGCTTACTCAAAGTGGCGCTTTTTTTATCAAATCTTTCTACAAATTTCTGAACAATAGGGAAGTGCTTTGTCCATTTTATAAGATTATCTGAAGGGCCTTCAACCTGAAAAGGTTAAGGTCTTTCTGTGGCTAGCATTGAGAAAGAAAGTGAATACAGGGTAGGTACTAGCGAAGAAGGGATGGCAGGTTAGCTCAAGTTGTGCTTTGTATGGAGCTAGGTTAGAGTCGATCTCCCATTTTTTACTTAAATGCCCCTTCACGTGTAGCCTATAGAATGCTGTCAAACTTCAACTTAAAAGCAGAAGATGGCCTAGTAACCTCAGAAGTTTGTGGACAGATTGGAGATTAAAGAATTTACAGCTCTTGCCAGAAAGGTTGGGAACAATTGATGGCTGCAATGAACTGGGAGGTTTGGCAAGAAAGGAACAAAAGGAGCTTCCTAAAGCAATCCAGCACCGTCTACTCAACTCTACAAAGAATTCTGAGCCTGTTTCATAGTTGGCAGCACCTTTGTTTCAACAAGCACCTTGACAAATCATCATTGCCTTATGAATTCTCTTGTCCCCTCGTTCATGAAAGTCAATATAAAAGACCCCATCCCACCAAAACATTTAACAGCAGAGTTGAGATGACAGGGATGTGCAAGATGTGGGTAACTATGTGGCAAAAGATTTGAATATGGACATTATAAAAAGCATAGTTAATATATGAACAGATTATAAAGGATGTCAACTAGCTCAATTGAAAGTCCTCGAGTGTTGGTGGCAGTGACTTAGGTTGAATCCCGCATACACCTAAACCGGACTGAGCTTAGTGGCCTATTGGCCTGGCAACTTAGTAATCAATCAATCTCTTTGTTCTATTCGTGGCACCAAACATGCAGCATTTGGAGCTTTTCACGTGCATGAAGTTGGCACCCTATCGAATTACTTTAAAAATAATAAAACTTTGCTATCCAACAGAAGGAAAAGACCATGATACAAAAATCTCAACCAATGAATTTGATGTGAATTTGAAGATGTGATCTGGAATTTTTATAACTATTTAGACTAGTGAACATTTATGTACAACTACATGCGTAGAATGAAAACTGTTATGATAAATTTTAATTATGTATAAGCAAAGAGTCTCAATTTTTTTTTATTAAACCGATGACAAATAATTTTGCTATATTCAAACAAAAATCATAATCATCACAAAAATCAATGTCAGATGTGTTTCCAGCGAGTGCAGCGTGCATCTATACTCAACTTCAATAAATATCACCCTCAATATGTGCTAGTATTAGAGCAATCAACTTCATGTGCAAACATATCATAGCTCACAGAAATAAGACTTGTTGGCACTTTCTCTTTGGATATGCTATTTCTATAACGCTTTGCTTTTCTTGAATGGATATCCATATATATATTCAATTTTAGCGCAGGTAGATGGTCGGCAACAAACTTTTTCACCAATGCAGTTTTATAAATATGATAACTTGCATTTATGTCGTTGTAAACAACATTACAAACTCAACGTTGCAAAAGAACCAAAACGGTACATGATACGTGGATTCAATGATACCACTTACCTTGCAATCAACATTTTATAAATATGCTTTATCAAATACCATGCAGTATTTGAAACAGTTGTCTAGTTGTGCAGCTAACCTGACCCATCATGGATCACTAGTTGGCATGTAATGTAAAATACACTCGCTCACACCCCTCAACAGTAATGATAAATTCAAGATATCTATCATAGCAATGTGGACACATACATATTTGATTGACCAAAGCAAAGCATAAACGATCTACCATGCCTGACACTTGCTGAATTCCCGACGGCCGCCTTGTCACAAGAAAAGCACATTACACCTGGTGATTTAATGTTCCATCCAACCTGCACAAATGAAAACCGAACTAATTAAATGATTCGATTGTAATCCAGCCTAAATGTATGGGCTAGAACAACTTCTTGCTAAGATACAAACATGACCTAGTTGATGAGCGAGTTGGAGATGGTAGAGAGGACAGATATACAATACAAACCGACCTAACTCTCACCACTGACAACACTTCATGCTAAGATAAAACAGTTCTTGTTTGATGAGGGATCTCATTTCAATGAATGTGATGCTTCTAACTAAATCCAATTACTTGTGGACAAAAATAATGGAATATTTATATATAATACAGATAAAATTTCAAAGGGATCAAACTTTGCCTCCAGCAAGATTTAATCGAGAACTTGTTCCATTGCAAAATTAATAGAGCTGAAAGTATCAGTAATGCTTTAAAAGCTGGATTAAGCTTCCCCTTTCATGTATGGAGCACAACATTAGCTCTATAATAACTATAATGCCATAAAATGCTAAACTCTACTTACAGTTACCACTATCTAGCACAAATGCTTTGAGAGCTAGGCAGAGTCCAAATACCGGCATGCAAACTATTGTTTGGCAATTCTAACGTAAGACTTCAGCTATACCGATTCTCCCATCATGGTGATACTTTATAACAGTTATTTTTTGATTACCCAAAATTTATTCAGAAATGAGATGGTCAATGCAATAATAGTTTCTAATCATCATTATTACTATCAGTAATAGAAATATCCCTATTTGCTCACTCAGTAATAAAAATGTACATTCTTTAACTATCTAGGATAAAATTGAGTTCATGTAATATTATTTGTTCAAATGGCTAGTGAATATATCAAATTATAGCCCACTAAATAATGATCTTTACCTTTCTGTTTTGTCGGACTGCAGTGAGACCTGCATTCGAATTCCGTATACGGAAGTGGAACTTAACGGGAGGCCCTTAGGGTGTTGGACATGTTGCCTTTTCCAGAAGGGCAGATGGAGGAGGGGGTTTCTGATAAAAATTAAGATTGCACGAGATCTAAAATAGCGATTGTTCTCGAGCCCGCCCTCGACCCAACACCAAAACCTCGCATCCGGCACGCGGGAAGAGCTTCTGGGGCGGTCGATGGGATGGGTGAGCTTCGATTCTTTCTCTACTCTTCCCTCTCTCCCCCATTAGCTTGTTTGATATGGATTCTGTATCTAATTCTGTCCTCGGATTCTTCTTCTTCTTCTTCTTTTTATGCTGTGTTTTTTAACCGGCTTTCAAGTGCGTCTCGGAGCTATGGAGGAGGAAGCAGTAGGACGTGATAACGTTCTCCCATTGCGTAAAGGTACACGATAGACCATATACCTCTCTATATATGATTCTATTTTCTTTCTTTTTTCGATTATTTGTTTCTATACTTGGCTGCCTTGCTTGATGAAACCTCTCATGGGATAAATCTAGATCTCTAGCTAGCAGTGTCGGTCTGGGTTTCTGGATGGTCTCAGGTTCACACTTAGGCTGCCTTGCTTGATGAAACTTCTTGTATGATGAAGTTAGTTCTGTTTAACTGGTTATATATATGTGGTTATAGCTCCTATTATTCCTGTTGACTGTCCATTGGAATGGGACAGATTAATAAGTGGATTTTTTATTCTTCCATTGTTATATTTCTTGATAGAAATCAGTATCTAGTGAATGTTCATATATAGTGCTGATTGATAGATGATTTATGTTATTTCTTAAACCATTTACTCAAGGTTTTCAAGTTGCCTAGCTAGGTGAAGCCAGGAGATGGACACATAAGATGGCCTGGGTAAGGGCCTGGGCTTCTGCCAAGGGAGGAAAGCACTTGAAGTTTTAATCATGCATGCCTTAAATGATATATGTAAATTAGTATATGCATATAATGTATATGTGATTTTTTAAAAAAATATGCTAGTATAAACCCTTTTACTACATAGAAAAGGTTGAAAGATCAAAGTGTACAAGAAAGATAGCAATAAGAGAACTGCTGTCATTGCAACAACCAGCAAGATATATATAAGGACACAGCCAGGCAGTCAACACTAGCAAGAAGTACAAGGAAGACGAGATGGTAGGGAAGTAGCAACCAACGGATTCGGCCATAGCCAACACCCATCAAGAAGAAGGAAAGGAGGAGGCAGGGAGAACAAAGGCTGATAAACAAGATGAAAGGCAAAAACATGAAAAACAAGGAAGCATGATCACATGAAGAAGCGATAACAAAAGAAAAGAAGGAACAAATATCAAAGGAACAAGGAGAAGAAGAATATGCTGAACATTGGTCTAAAGAAGAGGAAAAATGGATCCAAGAAAGGAAGTAATTACAATAATTTGTGACCCGCTCCGCCACTCATTTCTTGATTATCCACTTCATATGTCAACTTAGCATATGCAAGTGTTGCTGTAGCTGCGAGTGCAGATGACTCAGAATTAGTAGGTTTTAAGTAAGGTTGCATGTTTGGTTATTACCTCTAATTTGATCGAGAGGGTCCTTACCGATCCTTTTAAATCAAAGTTTGTAGGTTAATTTGCATTGAAGGCATAAACATGCTCCTCATCTCAGCGTGTCTCCCACGTATGGGTTGCACGTCTATTGGCAAATTGAAAATACACTATCGACTAAGAATAAGATGGCTAATTTTTTAGCGAATTCTGCATGTGCAGATGAGAAAAATTAATTTGGCAGGTATTTGAAGTAACATCCTGCATTCTCTCCATCAAAAAAACATCCTGCTGGCTCCTCAAAACTCTGATGAGTCGCATTAAGTACGTGTTATTACAATCAATATTACCAAAATGTAAATAAATTGTGTCTTAAACTTCGTAGTATGATCTTTCTACAGGCGAAATCACTAATTTATCCCTCAACCAAACATGCATGCAAACAACAAGCCGGCCGCAGCTCTTTCTGAATTTGTAAGTAAATTCCACAAACTGCATTTATTCATTTAAATGCTACACTGCTTGTTATTGCATAACAAGATGTTACATAAGCATAAGAACGAAACAGTTTTCAACAAACGAACATAATATTATACTCTCATTTCTCTCTCTCTCTCTCTCTCTCTTCTTTTTGGAGTGATGGAGGAAGTGAGATATATACTTCCCCAGCTTTATTAATCATAGAACGGAAGGAACGACATATACCAACAGCAACACAACATGGGGTTCCCATTTCAACCATATATAGGCATGCAAGATCTAACGAAGAAGAGAGAACATCCGAAAGCTGACTGGGGATTAAGAAATATTGCCCTCTCTTCCCAGTGGCTTCCCTTAACGTAAGGTAGGGGAGCACCATCCCACTCCTTGAGACACTTGAGAAGAGGATCAGTCAGTAACCCTCTGCCGATCGCCACAAACACCTTGTTGAACTTCTTCCCCGGCGAACCCACCTTCTCACCTGACAGAAACCCGGCACCGAGCTCCTCCCTTACAAACCTATACAGAGGATACGACCTGCACTTGTTGATTCTGTTCTCAATCGGCAAGTTGCCATTCTCAAACGCCACCCTCACTGCCTCCACCTCTTTCGGTAATGCAGCCTTGAGCTCCGCCTCGAAGGCATTTATCTTATCGAAGATTGAAGTGCTCGCATCCTTTACTTCTCACCATTACTTACTGCATGCTCCACAAGCACCTGCCTTAACTTCTGCATCAGAGTGTACCTCGAGCTGCAGGGGTCGTCGGCGTAGCTAAAGACGTACTCTCGATCGATCGATAACTTCGATCATGTCCTTCTCACAGAACCTCGAGGGTGGAGCTCGCCATCAACGCCCATCAGGAGCACCCTCTTCGCCACTTGGCACACCGTGTTCTTCAAATTCTCCTCCAAATGCCGCAAATCGATGGCTTGGCAGAGTGCTACTAAGTAGGTGGCGGACATGAGCTTCAGGATCTCCACTGCCTCTTGCGTCTTCCTTGCTGAGAGCAAGCCCAAGGAGTTCACATCCTGGTTGTGTTGCTCTGCACTCTGGACATGGTTGGTGACCGGGTTTCCAAGGACTTGGAGCTCCGAGCAGTAGGCTGCCATCGCTATCTCTCCACCTTTGAGGCCATAGTCTAAGCTCGGGTTCCGGCAGCCGGAGAGATTGGATGGTAGCCCATAGTTGTAGAAATCGTTGACGAGCTCGGAGAACTGGGCGAACATGAGCTTCCCGATGGCAGCAATCGCCAACCGGGTGTTATCCATCGAGACACCAACGGGAGTAGCCTGGAAGTTGCCTCCATGTAGGGCCTTGTCCCTCGTGATGTCGATGAGGGGGTTGTCGTTCACTGAATTGATCTCTCTTTCGATGCACTTGGTTGAAAACCGGATTACTTCGATCTGAGGGCCGAGCCACTGGGGCGAGGTTCGGAGGGCGTGGCGGTCCTGCTTTGGCTTCTGGAGGGGTCGATTTCGTGAAGCTTCTTCGCCATCTCCATGAAGGAGCTGCCGGCAAGTATGTGCTCCATGATCGCCGCCGCCTCGATTTGGCCCGGGTGGTGTTTCAGTTTGTGGATGAGGTGGTCGGCGAATTGCGGCTTTCCGTACATGACCTCGCAGAAGATAGCGGACAGGACCTCGGAGAGGACTGCGAGGATGTTTGCTTCATAAAGGACTAGTGAAGCCCGGCCGGAGGCGACGGCGGTGCCATTGATAAGCGCCAGGCCTTCCTTGGGCTGCAGCTCGAAGAAGCCTCGGGGAATTCCGGCGATACGGAAGGCCTCCGTGGCGTCGATCGGTTGCCCAGTGGGGATGATGGCCACTGCATTGGGGCGACCGGTGAGGATGCCGGCAATGTAGCAGAGGGGATGAGGTCGCCGGAGGCGCTGATGCTGCCCCGGAGAGGGACGCAGGGGGTGACGTTGGAATTCAGGAGGCTGGTGATGGCTTCCTGGATCTCGAATTTAATAGGGACTCACGACCTGTCGAGGTGCACAGTTTGCACCATAGAATACGGTACACTATTCAATGGCTGTTATTAAAATAAGGACGACCATCAGTAATAATGTGTTATGCACTTAGGTTGCGTTTGATGCATTGCTTGGGAGTGATAATTTGAGATAATTTAAATTATTTATAATTTAAATAAATTATTAATAATATTAATTATTATATTTAATATATATAAATAATATTATAGTAAAATTATTGAAAATTTTGATTCACATATTTGATATGACAATCAGATTATTGATAATATAATATCAATTTTAAAAT
>KE504765.1:734832-753158 GCA_000441515.1 Elaeis oleifera | reverse complement strand
GACAGCTTCCCACTTCCGAAGATCGACCAGCTGGTGGACACGATGTCCGGCTATCGACTGCTCAGCTTCATGGACGCCTTCGCCGGATACAACCAGATCAGGATGGCGCCCGAGGACGAGGAACATACGGTCTTCGTGACTGCCAAGGGCCTTTACTGCTACAGAGTAATGCCTTTCGGTCTGAAGAACGTCGGAGCTACCTACCAGCGACTCGTCAATAAGATCTTCAAAGACCAAATTGGGCGCAACATGGAGGTGTACGTCGACGACATGCTGGTGAAGAGTGCGCAAACTTCAGATCACATGCAAGATCTCGAAGAAACCTTCCACACTCTACGACGGTATCAGATGAAGCTGAACCCGATTAAGTGCGCCTTCGGAGTAACCTCGGGGAAGTTCCTCGGGTTCCTCGTTTCTCAACGGAGAATCGAGGCCAACCCCGAGAAGATCAAGGCGATTGTCGACATGCGCCATCCAGACACCAAAAAGGAGGTGTAGCAACTCAACGGGAGAATCATTGCGCTCAGTCGATTCATTTCTCGGTCGGCCGAGAGATGCCTCCCGTTCTTCAAAACCCTGAGGCAAGCGAAGCACTTCTCTTGGTCGGACGAGTGTCGGCAGGCCTTCAAGGAGCTGAAGGAGTATTTGACTTCTCCGCCTCTGCTCGTGAGATCGGAGGTCGGGGAGACGCTGTACCTTTACTTGGCTACCTCCCCAGAGGCGGTCAGCTCGATACTCGTCCGGGAGAACGAGAGTCGGATTCACCAGCCCATATACTACATCAGCAAAGTGCTCCACGAAGCAGAAATCCGATACTCGAAGGTGGAGAAAATGATATTCACCCTGGTCGTATCAGCACAGCGACTCCGTCCGTACTTCCAGGCGCACACCATCGTGGTCCTCACCGACCAACCTTTGAGGGCGATCTTGCATCGCCCGACACATCAAGATGCCTGGCGAAATGGGCTGTGAGGCTAAGCGAGTTCGACATTCAGTATCGACCGCGACCTGCCCTAAAAGCCCAGGTTGTGGCCGACTTTATTGTGGAGTACCTGACCGTCGATCAAGTGTCGGAAAATGAGAGCTCCAAGGAGGCTGCGACCTCCGAACATGACCCCGAGTCAACCTGGGTATTACACATCGACGGAGCTTCCAACGCCCGACGGAGCGGGACCGGATTCCTGCTCACCAACTCAGAGGGAGTGGTTATCGAGCACGCCCTCCGGTTCGACTTCAAGGCCTCCAATAATCAAGCCGAATATGAAGCGCTCATCGCGGGCTTGAGGGTAGCGAAGGAGCTCAGAATCGACAGCCTCAAAGTCTTCTCCGACTCTCAGCTGATCGTTGGACAAGTTAAAGGCGAATTCGAAGCGCGGGACCCGATCATGGCCAAATATCACCAGAAAGTAAGAGATCTCGTAGCACCCTTCAAGTACTTCGAGATCTCCCACATTCTCAGGGCGAAAAATGCTCGGGCCGACGCACTCTCCAGGCTCGCGACATCCGACTACGGCACTTTGGGCCGGACACTCATAGAAAGTCTCGAGCAACCAAGCATCGACAAGCCTGAGGAGGTGCTACAGCTGGCGGCTGAGCCGAGCTGGATGGATCCGATCGTTCAGTATCTGACCGACGGAACCAGCCCCGAAGACCCAGCAGAAGCCAAACGACTCCGATGGGCGGCCTCCCAGTATGTGATGATGGACGGCCGACTCTACAAAAGGTCGTTCGCTCTTCCCTTACTGAGATGCCTGAGACCGACTGATGCGGACTATGCGCTCAGAGAAGTGCACGAGGGGATCTGCGGTAATCACTTGGGGGGCAAATCCTTGGCCTACAAAGTCCTACGACAAGGTTACTACTGGCCCACCATGAAGAAAGACGCGGCTGAGTTGGTTCGAAGGTGCGAGCCATGTCAAAGGTACGCCAACGTACAACACCGACCCGCCAACCAGCTGACTCCCATTGTTGCCCCGTGGCCCTTCGGCCAGTGGAGAATCGACATACTCGGACCTTTTTCACCGGCATCCGGCCAACGAAAGTTCATTGTCGTCGCAATCGACTACTTCACTAAGTGGGTGGAAGCCGAACCTCTGACGCAAATCACGGAGCGGAAGATGGAAGACTTCGTCCAGAAGTCCATCATCTCCAGGTTCGGATTGCCGCACACCATTATCACCGACAACGGACGATAATTCGACAATCAGGACTTCAGAGACTTCTGTGCGAGATTTCATATCGCGCACAGACTGACCTCAGTCGGACATCCACAGTCCAACGACGAAGTGGAAGTAACCAACCGAACCATTCTGCATGGACTGAAGATCCGACTGAATGAAGCCAGGGGCCTCTGGGTTGAGGAACTGTCCTCTGTCCTTTGGGCATACCGAACGACGCCCCGCATCCCGACCGGAGAATCTCCCTTCAACTTGGCCTACGGAACGGAAGCAATGATCCCACTGGAGATCGGCTTACCATCGACCCGAGTCGAGCAGTATTCTGAGCCGGGCAACTCCGAGTGCCGGAGAGCCGACTTGGACCTCCTGCCCGAACTCCGACGCGAGGCTCAAATACGCATGGCTTCCTACCGACAAAGGATGGCCCGGTACTACAACGCTAAGGTGAAGCCGAAGCTTTTCCGGTCCGGAGACCTGTTCTTAAGGAAGGCAGAAGTCTCGAAGCCCCTCGACCAGGGAAAGTTGTCCCCGAACTGGGAAGGGCCCTACAAGGTAGCCGACACCTACCGGTCGGGAGCCTACCGACTAGAGACCCTAGAAGGAACGGCCATCCCCGAACTTGGAATGCCGACAATTTGAGGATGTACTACCAGTGAACTTTGTATCCCCTTGTCTGGAATACAAATTCAATTTCGAAACTTCGGAGTCCGAAATCTCGACTCTTCGACTGCGAGTCGGCGCTCGCTAGAAGTACGAGCCGTGACGCCCCGACTTGGGCCCAATACTCCGTTGGAAATCAACAGCCCGATCGCCGACGATACATCGGACTCTTGCGAGGGCCGATATATCTACATTAACGGGAGTCACACTCCTTCTACAAGTCCGCTCTCGGGCAAACTTGCCGACTTGGCCCCGGCCAAGAAAGGCGAAGCGCCAACGCGACCAATGTCGCGTTCGCGACTTACCGACCAGATCACGACCGATCGAAGGATATTCGGCTTACCACCATTTATCACACGACGCGACGTATGTACCCGACCACAGTCTGGGTAACGAAAACTCGACTTGTCATCGTTTTCCCGACCGAACACGTCGGACGTCATTCGATTATCGGATCCTATGGAATGATCGGGTCGTCGAGCTATGTCCGGAGGCGATCGACCTTCGACTGAATGGACACGCCCGACTCACGTCCGGGCGACGTACACTCGACTTCGACCTTCGACTGAACGGACACGCCCGACTCACATCCGGGCGACGTACACTCGACTTCGACCTTCGACTGAACGGACACGCCCGACTCACGTCCGAGCGACGTACACTCGACTTTGACCTTCGACTGAACGGACACGCCCGACTCACGTCTGGACGACGGACTTTCGACCTAAGTCTTCGACAGTCGCATCCTACGACCGTCGGAGCGATCGATCTATAGTCGGAACTCGCCCTGCCTTTTCGCGGTGCGCGCTACCGACTACCACGACCAACGACCCGAGATATTACCGAACGACCTAATAAGGTACGTCGGGTCTACGACTTCACGCTCGGAGAGCGTTCCGACGAAGCATGCATTCCGGAATACAAAAGAAGAAAGTTAGAAAATTCTTCATTTCATTCACGAATACATTTGAGCTTACAAAATTAGGCCGAAGCCCGATTACAAGTATAAAGCAAAACAAAAACTACAAAACTCCGATCACTCTTCGGAGTCGACCTCTTCAACCGGGAGAAGCCCGGGGGCAGTCGGCGTGTCAACTTGGGTCGGCGCTGGATCGGAGGTCGGGGCCATCTCCTCTTCGGCGACTTGCTCTGGGATGGCTTCTTCCATCGCGGTACGGTCTCCCGACGACGGATCGGCTACCTCTTCGGTGGCTTGGTCCTCCAACCCTGGGGGAACGACGCCGTCGAGGTCGAGCTCTGGGTACAAGGCCTGGACTGCATCCCGAGCGTCTTCGTATCCCACCCAGTATGACGCGAAACCGCTCTCCAGGAGCTCCTCCTGGTACTTGTCGGAGCCGCGGAAGTCTTCCACCGCCCGATCCAGTGACTCCGTCGCCGACTTCGCCTCTGCCTCCGCCCGACCTAATGACTCCCTCGCCGACTCCGCCTCCGCCGTAGCTATATCAGCGTCGGCTTGGGCGATGGACAGGTCCTCTTCGGCCTTGGCGAGGTTCTCCAGGCTGACTCGGAGCTGCTCCCGCTCGGCTTCGAGTTCGAAGGCGACGCCATCCCGCTCGCGCCGCAATCGGTGAGAGGTTCGACCCTTGCATTTGGCTTCCTCGCGGGCCGACCTGAGTTCGGCCCCTGAGGTAGCCAAGGCATCGGTGAGGCGAGAGATCTCATCCTCGAGTCTCGCCTCCCGATCGGTCGACTGCTTCAGCTGATCGACCAGCACCATCCTCTCCGCTTCGACGGTCATCGCCTTGTCCTTCCAAGCTGCCCGGACGTCCCCGAACCTCTGGTATCCGGCCTCTAGTTCGGACATAGTGTAAATCAACTGCAAAACAGAAGCCGACCGTTAGAAAATAAATAATACAGACGACGAAGGAAAGGAGGCAAGGCGAAACTTACCTCGATCATGGTCGGATAGAAAGAAGACAGCATCTCGGTTACTCGTCGAGTCTTCAGCACCTCCAGGTCGGCTGGAAGGAGAGTCCCCTGACATAGCCTCCTGGCCAAGTCATGATTGGCCAGGGCCAATGCTCCCTCGGGGACCTGGACGCCAGACGGCATGGCGCGATCCCCCGACCTTGCATCGTCCGCTGGCGCCATTGGGGCCTTCCCCGACCGGCTGCCCACGCCCGTAGGTCGGGGAAGGAGGGGAGGCTCGAGCTTGACTGAGCTCCCTCCGAAGCCGCAACGGGAGCCACCGAAGGATACTCGGGCTCCCGAACCTCACACCGCGCTTCCTCCACCGGCGAAGCCGTCGACGCTGCTTCGGTCATTCCCTCCACCGGCTGCTCCTCTAGTGGGGCCGTCGGTGCCAACAACGCGATGACCGGCTCTGACTGATCGGCCGCCGATGCGGTAGCGGTCGGGGGCAATGTCTGGGGTCTTTTCGGTGGGCACGAAGGCCCGGCCCCAGATGCCGGCCTCTTCCTCGCTGCATACTGTCTGATCTCGGCATCTGTCGGTCTCATCCTCGACGGCGTACCTGCAATTTCAATGGAAAATTAGTATGAGTTTGAGACGAACAAAAAGCGAAAGGACGATTGATGGATCGAACAGTACCTAGACGGGGACCAGGCTCAAACCGACGTCATAGAGGGCTTGTTCGGTAACAAGCTCCCTCTGCTTTGGCACCGACATGTCCTTTAGTCAGTAGAAATCCTTCCGGTCGTCTGCCTCCACCCGGTTGTTCTCGTTCGGCGGGAAGGAACCCCCAATGAGAGGAATAAGAGACAAAAAGAACTAGTTCTTCCATCCATGAATGGATGATGGAAGATCCGTGATAAAAGACAGACCCTTCCGGAGATTGAAGAGCCACCACCCTTGGACTTTAGGATGGGGTCGGAGGACAAAGAAAGCTCGGAAGAGAGAGATCCGAGGGTTGGTCGGCAAAAGCCGACACAACAAAGCAAAACTGATTATTAACCGAACTGAGTTCGGCGCCAGTTGCGCCGGACAAAGTCCGTAATAATCAAGGATGTTCCGGACAAACTCCGGAATCGGAAGACGAAGACCGGCTCGGAGGTCCTCGACATAAAGTGCCACCTGGCCTACGGGCGGGTTGTTGACCCGTCCATCGACCCCAGGGACGAAGAGCCGAAACTGCTCCGGGATGCTATACTGATCCCGGAGCCGATCGACATTCGGCTCCGAAAGCGAAGAGACCTCCGCCTCCGGGGTCGATCGAAGATCATCAGTCGGATTCCCCGACTGACCTCCCCGAGGAGAAGTCCTGGCCATGACGCTAGGACCAGCAAGAAGAAAAGAAGGAGAGAAAGAAGAAGAAGGGGAAAGGAATCCCAAGGAAGCGAGAAGGAAACGGAAGAGACAGAGGACTCGGAGAAATTTTCGAGAACGAGAGCAAGGACAACTACTTGGGACGCGGGGGACCGCACGGGCAGAGTCTCTGCAGCGGAATTGAAAAGTAAAGTTTCGGATGCAGGCGACCCCCTATATATAGGGCCCCTCGACGGTCTGGATGAGAGCGCGCCCGACGAGGACCTCCCGGATGATCGACACGTGGCGGCATCCGGGCCCTCTCCCGGCCCGACGGTTCGACGCACTTGCCCCAGATCGCGTCACGTCGCCCCCATCCGCGCGAGCGACTCCGGCCCAACAACCTCCCGACACGTGGCGGAAGCATCGTGCCTCAAGATTAATTCACCGACGGCGGTCCGCGTTCCCAATGGGATGTCTGACGACGGTCTGCGCTCCCAAGCGGGGCCCCTGACGGCGATTTGCATTCCCTAGAGGACGTCTGACATCGGATCGTCTGACACCGGATCGTCTGACACCGTTTTGTCCGGATCGACTGCTGGTGAAGTCAGCAGGATCAGGGCATGACGCAATGAAGATCCACTCCTTTCGTCCGACGCCCACCGCGTGGAAACGCAGGCCGACGTGACATCAGACTCAGGAGTGCGGGGGGCAACTGTTGGGATATACCGACTGACCCGACGCCGACTGATCTTGACGCCGACTCACCAACGGATCCCGACGCCGACCCATCCTCGAGATGGACCGACCGACTTTGCCCGACTGACGACGGGCGACACCGACAGCGACTATCGATGATGCCCGACCTGAGCGTGTCGGCCAAACAGGCCAACGCCGCCTTCGACCGTTCGAAAGCCGACCCTGCATCACCGACTCCCTGTCGGGTGGGACCTCGCCGACTCTCCGTCGGGTTGGACAACCGACGTCCAACTTCTGCATACCCTCCTAAGATACCGACCGTGCTCCCGAGTCGCCGCCCGACAGCCAAGTCCCGATATATAGTCGGTCAGCCCTTTCAAAAATGTCGAACGACCGGCATGGACTGCAGTCCTGTTAAGGACAGACCGTACGACCGCCAGAGGGCGCTGTCCTGTCAGGAGCCTGGGGCGTTGTCCTGCCAAGGACACGAATTAATTCCTAGGACCTGTCAGTCCGCCGACGACATGACAACCCCCGACGGTTTGACAACTCCTCAGTTATCTACATCACCACCGACGGGGCCATACCTCCTCCCACTATAAAAATGAGGTAAGACAGCAGCTTACGATAAGGACCGGAGAACCTCTCTTCCTCTCTCCACCGCTGAATCCTCTGATTCCTCTCTACTGTTGCCTAGTCTTCTCTCTGACTTGACCGTCGGAGGATCTCCACCGGAAGCCTCTCCGATCTGTATGGATTTTCTTGCAGGTACTCATTTTCGACGGTCAGACGATGAGGGGATTGGCCGCAACAGTTATCATGGGCCACAGACATATCAAAACTACTACGTGCATGATGAAAGGAGCGACAATTAGTTGGGCATGCAAGTAAATGTACAAGCATCCCTGAAACAGGAGTCATTTGATTTGTTAAAGCTATTTGAACGTCACTGTCATATCACAAGCTAACATGGTGCAGCATCTCCTGTTGGACCAAGTATAATATTGTTAGCCCAGCCCACGGATTTCTCCTGAACCGAGACTTGGTAACACTATTTAAGACGTGAAGCAATCAAGAGTGAGGGTCTTGTTTATCGAATTAATCACCTGAATAATAATAAAACAAACATAATATTATCGTTTAAAAAATCCCTGCTTAACAAAGAAGTAAAAAATATACCAAACCCACCAACATCACATGCTATAGATAAAACCACAAGCAACCCACGGATAATCGCGTTCTTGGCAACACAAGCTGTGAGTAGTTGCATTTGATATCCGTGTGGGCCCCTTACTTTTGCTGGGCCGGCGCAGGTGGAGGTTGGGCTGTGACGGGTGGGCCGGCGGCCCATAGTACTGTGGGGCCCCCCACCGGCCCCTGGACCTACCGAGAAGGTAGCAAGCAAGGGCCAGGATAGCGATCAGGATAAGGAACGGCACCGATATCACCACAACGTATCCCATCACTTTCCGAACGCCCCTATCCTTTCCTGCACGAGCATCAGAATGACCATCCCAGCTTCAGCCTACAATACTTCGCAGATCAGCTCAAATTGTAATCTGGCCGAGTTGGAGTTACAGCCCTTTTTTTTTTTTCCTTCCTCCTAATTACAAGAAGCACTCAAAATCATTCAGGAACGGTTTATTTAAGAGATATATGCGACCCCACAAAGATTTTAAGCATATAATTTGAGTTAATTTTCGTCAATTTGGATATATATATATATAGAAAGAAGATTTAGCATCCATCTAATATATATCTGTATATATGTTCTGATAAGCCAGATAGAAGTAGATATAAAGAAATTGATATATATCTGATCTACCAAATTATAGAGCGGGCTTAATGAAACAAAAAGTGAGAGTATATTCTTTCGAAAAAGTTCACATGTTTGTTGAACAGAAATGCGTCTATTTGATCTGCATAATTGTTCGAACCCCCAAAAGAAAAAATCCAGAACGACAGTTGAAAACAAATTTTAATTTTGGATCTTATATATTGTCCGCATCTCTTGATGGCTAAAACAAATTAACATGTTACCGCATATAAGTGATATCTATATTCGTTATGAAATAAATCAGATGATTTGTTCCGATACTTTTATTTCTTAAATAAATAGTAAGGATATTAAATGAAGGCCGCTTTTTAAGATATGTTCAATTTTCACAAAATAGTGAACTAATAAGTAATACTTGTTCTTTATTAAAAAAAAAAGAAAACGAAAACAAAAATACGTGCCCATAAAATACTACTATAAATAGCAGAGAGGCGCGATCCAGATAGGTAAGGGGGCAAAATTGGCAAATAGCAACACAACCGGCGTTCCGTTGTTTCAGATGAAGACTCAAATCAAATCAAGGAGATCTTGACGGACTTGTACCCCTCAAAACACCCGCCTTAAATCCAAGATCCGAGAGAGAAGAGAGCGTACCTATCTGACGCTATGGCGGATGACAGGATCCGAATCCACAGCGATCGGAGACGAAGAAGCACCGGAGATTTCCTTCTTCCTTTCAGTTTCAGGGGAGAAGAGAATGGTAGGGAAGGGAAGGTTGAGGACTGTGCAGAAGATGTGGAGGGATTAGGGACCGTCGGTCAATGGTGGTTCCTTAGAAGGCCAGTTTCCACCAAATGACGCGCCACGTGTCATATTCTTCGTGCGACTTCAGATGACTTGGTGTCTCCTAGTGGCTGAGCCCTTTTTATGCATAGTTCCTCGCTTCCCATCAAGCGGTGCATTTTGTTTCAAGTTCTCAGCGCGTTGCGCATTTGCTGTATATGTAATTTTTTTAAAGAATTTAACCAAAAGAAATAATTATAAAATAGACCAAAATATATATATATATATATAAAGACTTCGACTATATAATAATATGTTTTCTTTTTGTGTAAGGCTTACCGAAGAGGGAGATTTCAGATTTAGAGGATGATCGCACGTGGCTAGACCCTAACCTTTTATCGCTATAAATCACTAGATAAATTTATTAAAATATAAAAAATCATGGATGAACATGCGAATGATGACTTTTAGGACCGTAATAACCATCTCATGCTAGGGTCAGTTGACTCCTTCCGACGGTAAACGCATATAGAACTTTTTATCATTATTTTTGCCGTTATCAATGGTAATCTCAAAGCACGACGCCCTAATCAACCGTACCATGTCTCTTCAAAATTCAGGTTGTTATTCAAAATCCACCAGCCACGATGCCTTCAAGACTGCTAATTCTTCTCTGTGCGTGTGTGTGATGAGCAAGCGGTGGAATGCAATTACATGCGTGTAATAGAAGGGCATTCCATAAAATCAGCTAAAACCTGGTTCCCCTCCATGACGTACGACAGACTGTTATCCATACCGTCAAAGTCTGAGGAGAATTTGATGGTAAACGATCCCCTAGAAGCATTTTAAATGGATGAATGTATCATGTACCTGGTTTATCGTCTAAGGACTCATTGATAGAGCATATTCATGAAAGTCATATTTCCGCTACTTATAATCATGGTAAGATCTTATCCTTTCAAAATGAGAGAGATCCTTTCCCTATCTTAATTTTCAGAGTATATTTTGCGAACCAATTTTGATCACTTTGAAAGAAGAACAGTTACTCAACAACCAGATCACCTTAACCAGGCCACATTTTGATCCTTTCTCCATCACAACCGCACGAGGCGTATAAAGAAATAGTTCGTAGTAGTAAGTTCGCTCACAGTTCAAATTGAAAATGGCTCACCTGATTTGAAGAATTTTTTCCATCTGTTGTCTTCTAAGCAAGTTGCTTGAACACCATTATCTGCACAAATGCAAGCAACGTTCACCTCAGTGTGCTATGGAGATATGGCTTTTGTATACGCAGAAGAATAACTTTCGACAGTCCAACCAGGAAATAACATTACCACCACATTAGGCTAGCATATTCGTTAACAACATAAAGGGACCTCTATCAAGTTAGGAGGCATAAGCGGGCTGATTGGTACATGCCTTGCCGGATGGTGCAGACGTTCCTCCATTAGTAACGGATGACTTCTTTGACAGGCGACGCTTGTAGCGCTTTAGAACAGGAGCTATGTTTCCTTCCCTCTCGGAAAGGCAATGTCCCCAGCTGCTGTTCCAGACCGACCCTTGCGCCCCGAAATTGCACCTTCAACCTCCTTGATCATCCATAACACTGAGCTTGCAGTAGTGCACGGGGTTCCGACAAGGCTTTCCTTAGTCTGCTCAAACCCACTGGTGCGCATTTCAAGGTGGTCGATACACTGGCACGGGTTGAGAGGATCACGGGGATTCAAGAATGCTGGATCAAGTATCCCCTGCATCTCATATGAGCCATAAAAATCTGTCAGCATAGCTAATGGACATGTTAGTGGAAACAATTTTAGCCATGGAATAGAAAAAATATTCTCTGTTTTATCTTAATTGTTTTATCAAAATAGTACATACAATTACACACGCCCTTCCTTGCATGGATTATACAGCCCAGCTGTCTAGCTGTGATAAAACCTAGTGATTGGTTCATTCTTCAATTGTTTGGTTTTTAGGAGTTGTATCTTCAAGCAGCAACTTGTATACTCTGGTGGAGTTCTAAAAATATAAATATGAAGAGAGACTACCGCTAAAGGTGTAATCTTGAGTATGAACACATGAAAGACCGAAGCACCCAACAAGAAAAAAAATTCCATTTCAACTGTTTACTTCACTAGACTTCTGTAAATACTCTGTTTCAATAAATTGGTAGGTGGCTGCTTTACCAGCCTCCGAATTCATCAAAGAAAAAAAAGTGTTCAGTTCACTAGATATACATGAAACTTTAAGTCTAACAACCTACACCGACAAAAATTGGTTATTATCAGCATTTTCATAGGACAATCCAAGCGTAAAATCACAATACCAGTTGTCTAAAACCACAATGGCTTTTTGAATGCTCCAATATGCATCCAAGGAATCCATATCCGAGGTTCGGCTTTCGTTGAGTGAGAGAGGTATTTTTGGCTATGGAATTGTTTTATAATAATGACTCTGACAAAGTTTAGAAAGAGTTACACAATGCCTTTGAGTGATGAGATGAACAAAACGCTATGTCTAAAGAGAAAACCCTCATTGGTATCCTGACAAATTATGGATTTCACAAGTATCAAGTGACCACAAGTCATCAAATTTTGGCTACAATCAAGAGTTTCAGCTCTCCTCAATGCTGTTCTTCCCTACATCCAACTATTTTTCCTCCTAAATGTTTGATCCTTGGAAAACTTACACTATTGTTGGTGTATTTTTTGACATAAACACATCACACCATTGCAGGGCTTACATACATCAGATATAGCCATACAGGGTTCTCTGTGCATGCTAGCGGACTATATTTTTGTAGAATTGCCTGACTCATGTCCTTGTGTGATATATCATGAAGTAATATACACATATAATAGAACAATATACCTATATGATATGAAAAATCATTTTAGCCAAAACCCTGTCATTCAACAGAAAGAAGAGGGAAAAAGCAATTTCTTCAGTCATGTAAGTTGTAGAAATAACCTTGGCTGCGATAAACAAAAGGATTTGTGATACTGTGTGAGTTTTTTTTTATAAAAGAAAAGATAATGTGTCAATTTTTACCTGAAGACGGTTGAGGACATAGGTGTATTTGCCCCATAACTCTGGTCGACTTTCCACAAGCAACAGTTCTAAGATCCGGCAAATGCACCATACACCAAAGCTTATAACCAGGCCAGATTGCCAAGTGCAGTAGTCTCCACAGTTAGGCACAAAGGAGATAACATCATTCATATCTTCTTCCTCACTGCACTTTATCTGATTCAACAACCTAGTCTCCTCTTTCTGTAGATAACCCTCTGCTGCGGCTACCCAGCCTATTAACCTCTCATCATACCCACCATTCTGAGTAAATAACCAACTTGAACCTTCCAAGTCTAAGAGCTTTCCAAGACAAACTCTTAGAGACTGGAGAAGCGAAGCTTCTGATTCTCCATAAGACATGATTATTTTTGAAGTAAAAGGGATATTCATTACTTTCTTCCTCTTCCTTACCTTACTAGCTTTGATTGTTGAACTGAACATATTTTCTAATGGTTGTTTTACCCAGAAAGGTTCTGAGTCCAGAATAGGGCTAACTACTTGACATAGGAAACTTTTATGGTGCTTTGACACAGAAAGCTTGTCGAGTGCTGATGGAGCCTCTTCAGCTGAAGATATCAGATTATTTGGATTTTGGGTTTGTTCATGTGCATTTCCACTCGCAGATGAAAAGGAGCCAGAAATATTGAGAGACGAAGATCCAAAGGAATCTGTGAGCTCTGAAATATCAGGAGAGCTACTATTTCCTTGTCAAGCCCAAGAACAGAGTGGATTCAACTGAGGAAGTTCCATATTGAGGCCTTTTAAACTGTGAACAGATTGATCCGGTTGATGCAGGGTTTTGTAAACTAGTTTTACATAAAGAACCAGATGCATTCTGGATCGAAGAATCCTTGAGTTCATCCCTATATTCTGTAACAGAAGATTTAGCAAAATTAGGAGTCAGTAACCATGTGCCAAATTGCAGAATCTCGAAGTTATGAATCTTGGGCATGTGAAAATCCTGGCCATCACATTGGCCATTCACATCCAGAAACTGAGCATCCATCGACCAAAATGAAGTTTGTGCTAGTGGCACATAAGATAATTCCAAATTCATAGCCTTCTCTTGCACTGGAGCATAGTTCCTCAAGCTTGCTGAAGGTAGTGGTCCACTTTCTGTGTCTGATGAGCTTTTCTGGGAAGTTTCATCTTTGGCATCTGCTCTTGCAGATGCACAGTACATTTGTAGATCCAAATTCAGTAAAAGATCCATTCTCATGACCTTTGCTTCTTCTGTTAGCAGACCATGTAAGTCAAACAGATGCGCCCAAAATTCATTGAGAATGGAAGCTAATTGGCGCCGTCCTGCACGACCCAATCCACACAATGCTGACTTCTTGTCGTCATTTCTAATATTGCCACCCTTCACTCTGGCATTCTTACAAAACCCAGCTACATCAGAGGTCGAGGCACTCAAAGACTTGACAGGCTTACAAGCACTGTCCTTCTCACCATCCTTCTGATGGTGGACTCCCACTCCTACTTCCACATTTTCTTCTCTGGAGTCTTCAGTTTCATAGTTCTGTCCAATACCTTTACTTATCACCTCATCAGTAGAAACCATGTTAACCATGGAATTAAATTCTTCTAAATGAAAGGATTGATTAATACAATCCTTATTCAGAACCAGAACAGAAGCAGGTTTCTGGGCTTCGCATTCAGAATGAATGGTTGTCGTAGGCTGATCAAGACTGAATTCTGCAAGCAGATTATTGGATTGATTCTCCAATAACTCCATGGAGGTTATCTCTTTTATGCACGCCTTTTCTTCACCAACAGTAGTCTGACTTGAAGAGTTCTCTTCTCTACCCTCAGTTAGCTCAAGTTGATCTATTTTCATGCCCCATGTAAATATCTGCATATCTGGTCCTTCGTTCTTTTCTTCATCTAGTCTGTTGCTTTCAGACTTTGGTGGTGTGACTACAATATAAAGTGCAAAGATAAAGGATGTGAAGGCAAGGAGGAGGAGGACAATTCTCACACCTCTTCCCATGCTTTCTCTAAGCTCAACCGTCCTGAAGCTATTTCCAAATAGCAACTCAAAGATGAAGATGGTATTTGATGCAAGGAATACCAAAAAGGCACAAAAAGCAAAGATATCTGTATGCTGTGAGGTCTTGAAGGAACCCATGATTGATCTGGATGATGATACTCGGAAAAGGGGAATCACCAAAGGTGGCACGAGGGTCGCCAATATAACTTGACAGAACAGAAGCAACTGATAGATCCCCTCTGGTCCTACACTCTGGAGGCAGTATAGAGCCGGAATGACAGCAAGAGATTTCATTACAATGTGATGAACCCAAATAGGTGGGTCAATCTGAAAGAAGTCATGCAAGACGACTTGCGCACCAAGACTCCGAGTGCAAGAGGTGATTGCAATTGCAATAAGAAAACCAGAGAAAAGGGAAAGGTGCTGCAGGACTATTAAAAATCTACAAGGATGAAAACAGTGAACGATCTATTAGGTAACTCAGTTGGATTAGTTGTTTAGTGCATCCAATGTACAAACCATGGAATAAACTTGCATCAAGGAAAATGCAAAACAGTAGGAAAATATTAATACTAATTTAAGGAAACATACCAGAGGGCTATCATATTCTACTGAACAAGCTTACGTTACTTAAAGAATACCCATCAAGTACTATTATCATAGCATTCCCAGAGATCAAATTCATCTATAGATATAATTTATCTTTGAAGCTTTATTTAGAGCTCCATGCTCTGTCCACTGTGAATGCTAAAGAATCAGAAACTCAAACATAAACAAAATTCTTCCTCGATAGGACATTTACAAACTATCGTAGCATTGCCAAACCTTGCTTTGTCAAAACCCCGACTATTGCCTTGCTCACCACCAGCAAATGCCTCTCTTTCTTCCTCCATCAATGCACATGGGGACAACCACGATCGGATTATGTGCCAGCCCCTACTCTCCCTCTTTATGACCTACTAGCATCTCATCCCTTATCACCATTAAGGATCTCATAGTCATTCCCTCCCCTTTCCCTTCCCTCCTTGTCAATGACAACTGGCCAAGGAAGGGAACTGATCTGTCTAGTAAATTGAATTGGCCAGGCCAAGTTGGTTGTGGATCTAGATCAATCAGAGGAAGCTGAACATATGGGCCTAGAGGCTAGCTCATGTGGGACTTGGGCCTAAAACAATGTGTAGGCCTTTAATATTATGCTTTGGCCTGTCTCGAACCAAGCTGCACTTAGTTGTCTTAAATTGGAGATTACACCAGAATGTATATAACCACTAGTGCTAATAAGGCTGGAGGTTTTAGCATTATGTATTCTTTAGATTGAAGGAGACAAATGAATATAGTTCACCTTTTGGTGTAACATAACTTTAAGGGCATTTTGGCCATTGCATTCAATGGTACATTTCTATTTTTTTCCTTTCCCTTTTTTTTTGATCTGGGGGATAAATTTACCAAGTTATATATACGGTGCCCCAAATTAAGTTGATCAACCAACAAAAGCTAGCAAGTATCGAGTAAAGAGAAGGAATAGAGACAAGACTAGAACCTTATTGCAGGTGCAGAGCATTATGGATATGCTACATCAAAGGACACAATTAGACAAGTTGGTAAATTTAAAGATATTTTGCTTACTGTATTCCAGTGGTACCTGAGTAATGGGAGTCCATTTAATTTTTTCTAATTTTATATGGTTGATCAGGCATGAAATTACATACTTACAGATATGATCCTCCCAATTAGGTAAGTCAGTTTGCAACCAGAATGTAAAGAAAGGGGTAAAGGATAATAAGAAAATGAATCAACTATTTAATTCTGGAAGAATCATCTTTTGATCATCTAATTCAAAGAAGATAACATTGTTGTCCACTAACTCCAGCATACAAGTTATTAAAAGTCCAAAAGAAGTCTGGAAAATGTTGCAAACTTACAATTATTTCTATCACACTAATTTTTGAAGCAACTATTTATGGGATTAGCACATAATTTTTTTATGTAATCTGACCTTCAGGCAAGCCATATGAGTCACTTAGATCATGAGATATACATATATTTTTTGACAAATGCCTAGACCTGCCGTAGTTTGACACCAGACATAACATGACAACAGCTTTGATTTCATCAAAATTGATTTAGTGTTGGTCTTTCTGTACCGGTCAAGAATAAAGATAATTAATCCAATTGACATACATTAGCAGTGGAAAAATTGTAGAAAAAATGCACCTATCATTTGCTGAATTTCTGATATAGAACTTTGGCGAATATGTACTGCAGAAGCAACAAGAGCCAACAGAATTATCAAAATGTGTCTAATGTAGTTTATGTTATATTATATCAATGATAATGCAACTTGCAAGTTCACCAATATATGAGAAATCAGGTCATGAATTTTAGTCCTAAATGCAACTTGTACATTTTATATACAGAATTCTACTGCATATATCCTCAAATTACAGGACAAACGCATATTTATCTTAATCATGTAAATGAATGAAGAAATAGTGCACCAAAGAGGAGAGACATAACCTGGTCCATCAACATCAAAGCATCTTGAAATGTTGGCATTATGAGGCCCGCATTGTCAAATACAGCTGCTGCCGAGCTCAGGAATACATAATTCATCAGGAAATAGCAGAAAATTAGATATTATAGCAAAAAGTTTATCATGAATTAAAGATGTCACACTGGCATTTGTTGGTCTCTGCTGCTGTACAAAGACAAAAGAAACAGGCAATCATGTATTAGAAGTAGCTGAAGCTTGGCACTTGATGATGGTATATGGTATATATAAAAAAGCCAACACAACTATGCATCAAAATGAACTAATTAAGGATAAATGCCAATTTTGAACTCAAATGCTTCAGTATGTACAACTAGGAAATACCAGAAAGGAACAATTAAAGCATGCATAATTTTAGATTGACATGGGGAAGAAATGGTAAATAATAAGTTTAGCACTTGTTAAAGAAGTTATGCAAGCAGTAGTTCCGAGTATCAAACAGTTTTATGAGTTCCTGCACAACGTCAATATAAATAAAATCATTAAAGTGAAGAAAAGAGGACATAAACCAATGTCATCAAACAAGTGCAGACAGGCTGGTTGGACCAGGCAACCAGATTCGGACTTATAGGCAGACCTATTCTAATCCTTGATCTTTAAGAAACAACAGAACCAGATATTTTAAATGGAACCCAGCCTGAGCTATTCAAACCAATTTCTTGTGAAGTTGTCGGTCTTGTCATATGTGTAGAAGACTAAATCTCCATTTGAGATATTAAATGGCTCTTGTGTTGTCCATCCAGCGGTCCATGTGCAGTTAATAAGCTCCAGAACACTGACTACTAGTTAAAAGAACCAGTACCATTAATTGTTTCACTCTCTAAAAAAGCATTAAGAATTATCTACCAGGACACTGATTAATTTAAGCTCTAGTTATCATGATTCATAATGTAAACTTTCTATTAAATCCACCTTCAATGTATAATCCTCAAAATGAATGCAATACTTATGCCAATTCCATGAATTCTTTAAAATTTCTTGTAAATCATTTCCATCCATCCTTCCATATTTCACCAACCACATGAGAGGATGAATGGAAGATCCATCCATTCTCTCCCTCACCCATCCTTCCTCCTCTATCCATCTTTCGTATCAAACAGAGGGTAAATGAATAAAATTTATAAAATGTCTTAGGTTCTAGTAATATTTCTAATGCTAAATAATCAATAAGAATATCATAGCAAGATAACTACTTCCAATGATGGATAACTTTAATAATGCTGATCTGACACGGACTGTTTCTAAAGTCAATCATGAAAGCCCTGAAAATGCAATTGGCTGTAAGAAGCAAGCTTCAAAAAACTCGCAATAATTCATAATGGTGGATAATAAACTGGTATATATATATATATATATATATATATATATATATATATATATATATATATA
>KE504765.1:718706-734812 GCA_000441515.1 Elaeis oleifera | reverse complement strand
TATATATATATATATATATAGATGTGTAATAACTGACTAGCCAGATCCCTTCATATAAAAGCATGAATCCTGTACCTTCATATGACATGGAGATAGATATATACACAACCATTTATTACCATATATAGCCATATCCTTTACAAAAATCTTCCAACTCTACCATTAACCTATTTGATGATATTTTTAAACAAAACGAGTTGACTGTGCCTGACGAGGCAACTAACAGTTTCAGTCATGGATTGATAATATCCCAGAGTTTTCTGTTTCTATATAGATTTAAGGTACAAATTTTCAATTTCAAACTTATCCAGGTAGTCAATAAAACAATCCATGGATACATTCATGAATTTATGTTGAATTTTAATCCAAAGATTAAAGCTAATCAGAAGAAAACTTAGTTCTCCTTAATACAGTTTTGATAAAGAAAATGCAAAAAACTTCAGCAAATAACTAAACAGAACTGAATAATTTCAAACTTCGACAAGTTATACGTCTATTAATGATTAATAAATTATGCTAATTATTATTACCCTATGATTACATGTCAGAATTACTTTATTACAAAATTTCCAAAAAGAAAGAATAACAGATATAGAACAAAACTATGATTGACTTCAAAATTTCATATTTGGGTGAATGCAGGTCCAGCATGGGATATGCCCTTGCTGCTAAGGCTAGGAGGCTTTGGATTGCAGCAAATATTTTGGTCAGTTCATTTCGTTTAGGTGTGACATGGCTTGAGAATTAGCTAGAGGTAACATGGAGGCAAAGGTTGGGTAACATGAAACAACTGCATGTTGTTTGTGCTTGCTAATAATGCTAAGATCATTTAATAAAATTCAGTGATCAGCAGAGTCTAACTCTTCATGCATCATGTACTATAATGCATTATATTTCATGCTCGAGCACAAAACCAATGTAAATGTTGAACCAGCTAAGAATTATCATCATATACATGTTTCATAGGCGATGCTGCCTATTAGAGAACCAGAAGATCTGTTTTTATTGTATTTACACCAATAATGACATGATGTCTCATAATATAAAATGGTAGTTTGGTAGCTTTGGCTTCATCTTCTCTCCAACTCCTTGACTATTTCAAGTATTAACAACTATCAGCCTAAAGTGTCACATTTATAATCAAGTCCTGGGCCTTCCTTCTTTTTGTTGAGTTAGCAGGCATGAAAGCAAGTTCTTTTTTATTAATCTTAAACAAGTACAATCAACTTGCCAACCTAATCTTAATGAATACTATTCTAGATATTTATATGGTTAACTTTTCTCATTAGTTATATAATTCACAAAGGGTCCCCAAGTTGGATTCTTTAGAGGTCCAAGTGTTGGTAGCTTTGAAACACCCAGGTGACACATGAGAATGTAACATTTAGAGATGGAGATCCATGATTGAAAAGGTGCTTTAAACCATCAATATTCCATTAGGAAAGCTTCATGTCAGAAAGATTCAAAATATTTCTTGTTGAGATTGTTACTGAAGTGCTTGAAGGCTTGATTGAGAAGGACAGAAATGCGGGTCTTATTGGTGTGGAGTGTGGACCCATTTGTTTCCTGAGATATTGGACAAGATACATTCTGAGGTTCTGATCAGTCCATCATCAGGTATCCCTATTGCAAAGAAGGTGGAAACTGTGGGGTGACTATTTGTTCAGCCTTCTCTAAAAATGAGAATATTAGCTTAAGCCATCTTCTCTGGGGTATCACGAAGTCATCATAAAATCAAGGCCCCTAAAAGCAGTGAAGGTGTCAGGATTTAGATCCTAAAAAGTTCACCCTCCTCCATCCCTCGTATGACAAGGAGTGCTTGCAGCTTAAATCAGGATGTCTTTTGAAGATGATTCCAGGTTATCTCAAGTGGAGGGTTTTTAAGACGTTTTGGATTCAAAAGGTCATATGGATGTTCTGATTCTCTTTTTCCTCGAGGAAGCTTTGCCTATAAAGAATCAGGATGGTATCCATCAGTCTTTAAAGATGAACTACTCATCAAAATTGGTGGAATTGCATAAAGGGCGAGAAGAATTGGAAGGGGATATTCTCCATTAATACTAGAAGATTCATTTCACTTTACCATGCATTTCTTTCTACAGTGAACTTTGCAGTCTAGTTCCATCTAAATCACTATTTCTAGCCTAGGTTAGAAGTCCAAGATGACATCTATTGGTGTTTAGGAGTATAAATTATTTAAGGAGTTGAATTTTAGGATGACTAGAAGTAGAAATATTATGAGTTAAATTATGTTCAAAAAAGTCGCTGGGTCATTGCACTTATGTCAAAAGCCAGTTTAGGATAGAGAGATATCATCTTATGTTATTCAAATTCCTTAGAGAAGTAATGAATTTACAACAAGACTTCTATAAATATTAAATAGCGATTAGAAAGTTGAGTTTCTAATTCTTCTTCCAACTCTTCTTCCTTTTGTCTATTCCTAATCATCTGCTACTTCTCATTTTCAAATTTGAGAGCTGTTTGCACATAACATACAGTGACGTATAAATGGCTAGTCCACTCCTTTATCCTTCAGCACGAAATTAGAAGAGAATACTGACAGATATGCATACATGATCACACAAAAATAGAATTGAGAGGTTCTTTCGAAAAAATCTGTTTGCACTCCCAAGGATTATGCAACATAATCTTCTCAAGCATTAAAATAAGATGACAGAAATATTAACAACTGAATTGCAAGTATTATGATGGCTAAGCTTACCTGTACAATAGAAGAGTGAATGTAAAAATTGTGAGGCATGATATTTGAGCCAAGAAGAGCCATGACTGAGCAAGCAGTCTGCAAATCAAACCCTGGATACCTATCATGAGCTACAGATGGAATATTTGGTAGACTGGAGAGCACTCCAAGCAGATAAAAGAATGATACGAAGCTTGATATGCTATAGAACACCTTTAATTGCAAGAGCCCTAAGGATCATGGACAAGTGATATTGTTACAAAACACATTAAAATTACACATGACAATTGAATAATTGATGGTCTATAAAACACAAGTCATAAACTTACCAAGAGGGTGAAAAAATATGGAATTAGAACAGCAATGAAAGCAGAGAAATAGATGGAAATGAAGTGGTTCGCCCAAAAATAAACTGAATCCATGTGCAAAGCTCAGAATCTGGCATCATTAATGTTGTCAAGAACATGATCAAGCAAGAAACATAAAAACTGGTTTCCATTTATTGAATGAAGCACAACAAATACCATTGTCAGGTCAGAAACAATCATTGATATCTGGGCTTGTACTCCCAGAAGGACACATGCCAACCTGCAGTACTCCTCATTGCAGATCTTTCAAATCAACCAAAAAAAAAAAGATTATTAATGGGAAGATAATGTACACTATTAATAAAGTATTGACTATTGACTATTTATCATGTCAAGCATGAGTAACTCTAATTACTGGGGAAAAGATTAATAGAACCATAGTTGCAACTTTCAGAAAACAGACTCACTGCAGAAATCATCATTCAACCCAAGTGCCAAGACAAAATTGTATTATTGAACTCTTCAAATTAACATAAGAAAACATCATGAATTTTAATGCAAAGAACATTCCATATTAGCAAGGACAAAAGAACTAAACAATCAAACTTAGCAAGGACACAAGAAATTACCTGAGCAAGATTCTTTCTTGTGACTATGCCAATAAGGTTTGCAAGATACCGGCACAAAATACCAGAGCAATTGAAAAAAACAGCACAAGTATAAGATGGAGACCAATATGTGCACCACCCTCAATAGCCACTACCCATTTACCAAGGTCCATGTATTCCATGGATAATAGAAGTGCCGGTCCAATAGTAGGCAAATATTGATCTACAGCTGTTGAGATCTGGATCACTTTTAAAGTCAGTAGTCATATCTTAGACAAATATATATATATGTGTATACCAGAAAAAGACATACACACATATGTACTTGCATGCATGCATGCATACATACATACATGTGTATGTATTTATATGCTATAGAAGGCACATTTCATAACATCTAAGTCTTAATGCCTAAATAATTAAAACCCTTCAATAAGCACCAAATTCAGGAATTTGAGGTTAAGCATCAAAAACTGATAGCTCTAAAAGATTTTAGCTGCAGATGTGCAAATGAACCATCGTCAATATGGCATACATAGAGATATCATGGCATTCAAATTAATCAACTTCTTCCTTCAAAGGAAGGAAATGTAGAGACCAATGCAAACCGCAATGAATCAACACTAATAAACCTTAGAACATGCTAGAGAAACTCAAAAACTGAGAGTTTCTTTAAAATGCATTTGTTAACATGGTAGAATATCATGTAAATTAATTACCAACTAAAATGGCACTCAGGATTTCTTCATGCATCAAAAGGTTCAAAGCTGCCTAATATCTGAAAGTCACCTGTGCACCACTCTAAGCACGTACCAGGGATACGGCAAGTGTTCTATTAGAAAAAGCTAACTCAAGAGGATTGAAAGAACAAGCACATATGTATAAAATCGCCCCTGCATGTACCAGGGATACGACAAGTTTTCTATTTGTTGCAGCCAATCCCCTGTTGCGTTCGTCGTTAGTGAAGAGCACCTGCAAAATGAAGTCCTCACAGAATGGAATTGTGTCTGGCGGGGACCCTCTGATGCTTAAGTCAGAGAGGGAGTTGGTGAACAGCAGATAAAAAAAATTTGAAATGACAGAGTCCTCCCCAGAATTGCCTTACCCGTGTTGTTCATTTACCTCTCTTTTATAAATGACTCTGATGTAACCGTCGAGCACGTGGTCCCGCTTTTTATGGCGCTAAATTATCGGGCCATAATCATGGAGTTAATGGGTTGTTTATGCCCACTAATAACCATGACATGTAATTAATAATCGTTTATAATGGTTAGGTGGTGTGTTGAGAAGATAGGCTGACTATATGTCGGTGATAATGGTAAGTCGGTAGTCCTGGAGATCCGAACGAGCATCGGTCGGTAACTCTGATATGCCGATAGTTTTCAGTCGGAGGTTAACTGAGTTGTCTGTTGTTAGTTGATAATAGCCGACTGTCGGTCGGTCAACCGATTGTGAGTCGGTATAATATGTTCATTCGGCCGATGTAGGGTCAGAGTCGGGGATCGGTCGTATTGTCCTAACACTATTAGAAAAAGCATCCAATAGCCACTTATATATCAAATTAATTCTTTATCAAGAATTGCCTTTCAAAGTAAAAGAAAAGAATAAAATATGAAGGAGAGAAATACATAGCTGTCATGCTCATGAAAGTCTCACGTACAACCATGACAATGAAAGAAGATATCCTTAAGCTTCAATTGCATCTGTATGCACAAAATAATGTTGGAGAATACAAAGCATTTTACAAATTCAAAATATAGGAAGTTATTAAAAAAAATACATCTATACATGCACATTTTGACAACTAGCTATTTACTAAAATTTGTGAGATTACTGGATAGCTAGTTATCAAAAATATGCACATATGGGCATGTTATATTATGAAGCTTCATAAAGAAATAGAAAACCAACCATCCAATACATCAAAATATTTGAAGGTCATATTGAAACATTTTAAAGGTCATAGAATGATGGGTGCTTTTATAATCTATTAACCTTTTCCCATGGAAAATGATCAGAGTAAGTCTTAGAAAGCTGCGAACCACCTTAAAGCTACCTCCTGTTTTCCCCTGCCCCTTGCATTTCTTCTAAATTAATGGAACTAGATTGTCTAAAGTATTTCTTACAAAGACAAACCATTTGAAGAAACATAGAACCAACCATCCAAGGCATCAAGAATCCAAAATAGGCATAAAAAGATGGGCGCCTTTTCTCATTCTTAAGCAAATTTCTTCTCAAAAGCAAACATGGTAAGCTCTAAAAGCTGGTGTACTACCTTAAAGCTCCCTCATTTCTTCATTTCCCGTATGATTCTTGTAAAAGAAGATGGATTTAGAGAATTTAAAGTATTTGTTCTCACAAAACAACACAGTAGTAAAAAAGAAGAACAAGAGGAAGCAAAGCAGTCTTCCATGACATTAGAAGTCAAGAATGTCTCGACAAAGATGGGCCCTTTCTCTAATCTGTCACCAAACTTCTCATCGAGAGCCTTAAAATTCTCACCTTTCTTCCTTTCCTCGGTGCTTCTCTGAGACAGGAATGGAGCATCTAAAAGTCTAAGCCGTATTTCTTACAAAGAACATTTACGTAAAGAGGAAACCCAAATATCCAAGTCATCAAGAATCTAATCTTCCAACAAATTTCTCATCAAAGCAAACATCAGTAAGTTGTAAATAATGGTTTACCACCTTAGAGCCCCTCCCCACTTTCCTTCCTTATGTATCCTCTAAAAGAGATGGAACAAGCATCTAAACCATTTATTCTCGCAAAGATGATAAAAATCAAGCATCAAAGATATCAAAATCTAAAAATGGTCGGACCAAGATGGCCTCTTTCTCTAATCTTTCTTAATTTTTTTATTAAAATAAACAGAGTAATACATAATAATCTATGATTACCTCGAGGAGGGCTCCTCTCTTTCCTTTTCTTGGCGTTTATCCTGCAGGAAGATCTAAACGGAGTATTAGACGAACCAAGAAGGAAGGTGAATGCACGTGTAGACGGATCAAGTGGTAAGGTTTTGGAAAGCAGTTAAAGATAGGGAGAAAAGAAACATCAAGAATTCGATCTTTTATCAAATTTCTCATCGACAGCAAAAAGGGTAAGCCATAAAAGGTTGCGTGCTACCTCAAAGAGGGCTTCTTTCTTTACTTTCCCTTCTCTTTCTTCTGAAAGGAAATGCAAGAGAATGAAACCTCTAGCGAAAACCAGTCTTGAACGCTGCTCCCTTCTTTCCTTCCTCTCTTAAGCGTCCCCATGTCGATCTGCGCGTTACAATAAGTGCAGTCCCGCTCACTCCCAAACGCAGTGAATACGCTCGTTAAAGACTTGACAAAAGGATCAAAAGGCCAACCGTGTATCCTGTCCCAAACCTCGGACAGGGGGCTGGTCCACGAGAATTTAGGGTCCTTTCATTATCATCGCAGGCACTGCAAGCTTTGTCGACGTGCCCATTATATAAACTTCTGGCGGAACAAGGATTTCTTGAAGCATGGAAATATATCCATTCCAGAGACCAGAAAGCAAAGAACTTGGCTTGAGAGACCCACGGAACGTACCGATTCCACTTGCTAAAACGACGGGGCTTGAGCCGAGCCGGTCCGGTCCCACTCCAATCAGATTCGATCGTGACCGACCGGGCCGCAGTGCCCTCCGCGAGGAGGACGACGGCCCCATTCCCATGGCAGCCACCGCCCTCAGCTGCCGGAACACTGCCGCGCACCGCCGCGGCCAGCGGCCGCGGATGCCCTAGCTTCGCGTTATGCAATTAGGAAAGTTAAAACGAGGGCAGCGTACGTTTATACGGAGGAAGCGAGTCGGTGCTGGGTCGGGCCCTGACTGACGCGGACCGGAACAGACCGAACCGAACCGGACCGTCTCGTATTCATGTCCGCCTGTCTAACATTCCGTGGGCAATAATAAAATTCTAATAACGCCAATTAGTATTTGATGGTGTCTGCGCATTTATTTTTAAAACCACACTAGCACTGAAGTAACGCATCCTTACAATATCTCCATGAGAGAAGAAGCATAAGCAACGGTCAACAAAAATTTACTTTATCAATAATATATAATTAATTTTTTTCAAAGATATATATTGAATTATTATTTCTCTATAAATTACCGAAAACTACGTGATGATTGATATTGAAAATGCATTATACAAAACTGCTATTCGTTACTATTATTTTCACTCTCCCTAAAAGCAATATTTCTATAACACCAAAAGACTGAAAGGCTTAACAAATAATTTAAGAAAAGAAATAGATATTATCATACATGCTATACAGTTTTGTTCACTTTTCTTTTTGCATTTCTGAAAGCTGAAACAAGAAACAATATAGTATCATATGGGCCTTAAATTACATGTAGGTTTAGTTTGTTTATATATTTATATGTTTAAACATGTATGCACACACACATACATATATGTCATAGAAAAGGCTCGTAAAAATAAGTCAGCCGCTCTTTAATACTATCAACTCTCCAAACTCTAATAAATGCATGATTTAAATCTAAGTTTTTGATACAGCTAATAAGAGTTTGTCGATTTGGCAAGTTTGTAACCATATTATTGTGAGTACACTCTTTGATTTGTATATGAAAAACCATGATAGATCATAGCTTAGGTATAAATCCCTCCGGTTAAGAATTTAGTCTTCAAGCACATACACATCATCCTATCAGTCAGAAGAACTTTAACTTCACAAAAGAATCTTGTGTCTTATATTAAGACTAACAGAATATATACACAAAGTCTTGGAGTTAGGGTAATTTGAAGTACTCAGAGTTCAGATTTTTTGTTGGAGCTGGCAGTCTTGACTGAAAGCCTTCAAAGGCAAGCACTACAAAGCGAGGCAGGTTCTGTCTGCTAGCATCACCTCCCCCGTCCTCAGAAACAATGTGCTCAACTCTGGTTTGTCCTGAACTGACAGGCAACCCGGTAACATGCCCAAAATCTTCAGCCAAGAAGGGTAATATATTCCAGGCACATTTCCTTGCAATCCTAATTGTGGTTACTTATATCCAAATCCTACTTCATCAGGGTTGTCTTTAAAAATTTTGTGCTATAATAGTTACCGTTCGATATTGTGTTACAATCCGGTGATCAAATTTGATGATTTCAAAGAATCACTGTCATTGTGAACCTGTCTGGTCATTTTGGCCATGTTTGAATCAAGTTTAGGAGTCAATTTCAACATGTCCAGCCCTCCTTATAAGACAGTTCAAGAGAACGCATTGACGTCAAAACGACTAATCAAATGTGTGCACTGCATAACAGGTCAATTAGGTGAAATCAAGTTTGGCCCATTCCACTGCCTTTTATCAAGTTTGCTACCTTGAAATACCTGACAAATTTCACTTGCATTGTTCAAAAGAATTTGACCTTGGCATAACCCCTAACAGGTAAGGAATAATAGTAATTTGAAAATGCAGTCGAAGCCAAGGTATCTCCTCGTCCAATTATTTAGCGAGAAACTCCTGCAAGCTTAGCGTAGGCTTTCAAGACAATACGTAAGAAGCTCCTTCAAATTTATTTGCTGATGACTGTTTCCTAATTGGCATGTTGTAACAATTGCCTTGAAAAAGAAAGAACAATTAAGTCGGTATGATTATATTTCTAGACGTTTCTCAGAGAATCATCCTGGCTTTTGCATGTACTCATAAAGCCGAAGTGATAATCTAGTGTTCAACTGGAAGTCCAGTGTGATTTATTGAAGCCAGTAGCGTAACGCCAAATGAGAAAAAAGAAAGAAAAAGTGGAACGCAAGAGAGTGCACATGTTGTATGGAAATAATTTCACGAAAAAAGGTATCCTTTTTTTTTTTTTGAAGAAAAAGAGAGGAGTGAAGCTCCAGCTACTTCATAAAGAGAAAAGTTACACTTAATGTAGTTACAAATAACATTGCCAGAGACAGGTTCTCCAAAGAACAATATTTCAAGAAGCACCCAATGGTGATCTACTGTACAGATAAGCTCAGGGCTTAGATGTTGCACAGGTAATTAATGAAAAAAAAAATGTTTGCAAACCACTAAATAAGATCAGCATAAACTTCATCGCACACTTTATTATTGCTCTCTATATTCTGATCATCAATTAGGATGGTACACTCCTTCCATTGCAGAGTTGCCACCAGCCAAGAGTCCGGACTTCAGATAGCTGAAAAAAGAGAAGAAAAAAAAAGACCATCAATTAACACCATGTTGTTTAACCGTTGTCAATAAAGAAACATGCATATCATTTAAAATAGAATCCCCCGAATTATCTACCTGACAAATGTTGATAGAGTTTTGAATTATATAAATAGCAGTAAGAATAATGTAACTAATAAAAGGACAGGGCTTTGAAGAAAATGGACAGGTCCATCCAAGGAATGGCCAATAAGGTTAAACTAACAACAGACAACTCCACAGGACATGCTTTGAAATATAACCAGAACATGACCATGGTTACCATGAATAGAAAGGCGACCAGCCAGAAGAAACAGGAAAGAACAATAGCAAGGTGCAAATGCCCCATAAAGTAGCTACAAGCATGCATCAAAGTTGGTCTTACAAATCCTTCACTCATTCCTGTCAATGCCTACCTTCATCATCGATTAAGCGTTTTCCAATACTTCTTCACAACTTTGCTCGCTTGTTTCTTGATATTCTGATACAAATCAAAGCCCCTTACCTACTTGCTCCTACTGTCCACCTATTTTCCATCATTATGTCTGATTGGTGCTGTTCTAAGTGCTTGCTCTAATTTATTCATAATAAACTGTGCTGTTCTTGTTCTTACCACACATCTACCTAAGCAATCTAATATCTGAAGTGCTCGTTCTTTGTCCTAGGATCCTTTTCATTGCACACCACTCTAATCATGAGAATGCATCAGGTCATACTAATGTCTTGTAGAAATTTCCATAAGTAATCCAGGGCTAGCGGCTAGTGTTATGTGTTATGGTTTCATATTGAACTTGACTTATAAAAGAGAAATTCATCCTGGAAGATATTTGTGTACTTATCACTTTTTTTAATCATATAATTTCTGGATTGGTTCGTAAGGGCAATATAATAAACAGTCTAGATGTCCAAATAGCCTTTTTTTTGGTTAGTAAACCAATTATTATACAGATACTCCATGATTAATTGCAGATTATTAATTAAACTTTTTTTCTGAGAAAAACTAAGTTAAACTTACGTGTCCAATTCAAAGGGAGTGGATCGATTCCATGTTAACAGATATAAATCAGTCAACTATGATGAAAGGGTCATAAACAGCGAGGAAGAAAAATGAACTTTCATTGCCATGCTTTTGTAAGATGGCTTTGGTGTATTTTGTTTGGTTATTCAGATTTTTACAGTTTGTTCCACCTCAATCCTAACACACTGAAATATTCGTGGATTTCTCCGGCTTTCAAGTAAAATGTTCAGGTTATACATTTGATGATGTAAAGTTCTTGCTGCAGATTGGAAGCTCAAGATGACTTTTTATTGCATTAAGGCCATCTGCTGTGAGAGGCAGTGCAATTGAATCATCGTTAGTGCACATGCGGTCATTTTGTGCCAGTGTATCATGAGGAATCTATTAAGAAATTGTACATGGTGTGTGGTAGTTACTATTAATCAGCTCAAGCCATTGTCCAATCCAAATGGTTACCTCCACAATCTGAAAATACTTCTTAGAGAGACTCCTCGGACTAATATTACTCAGATATTTTTTGGAAAAGTAAGAAGATAAAAGCAAGGAAAGAGATTTTACCTCTCATAGAACTCAGTTGCGAAACGAGATCCATTGTAGCAGATGAACCAGAGCAAAATAAGGATTAATATGTCTACCAGAGTTAAGAAAGCCGACAATCCAGAGTATCCTTAGTATCATATCATAGCAACAAAAATTCCAAAAGTACCTCTGTGACCCATGAAGAAAGCTATAAGGAAATAGTGGTGATTCTGTGATAGGAGAGAGGAAAGAAGCAGCTGAAGCAGAGCAAAATAAAGAACAGCATTCCTACTAGATTTGAAACAGCCCTTAATATAACAAAGGGGGGGGGAGAAAAAAAACTTTCATGGTATGAGAAACCATAAACATTGCAAAAATTGATGCAATTCTGTAGCCCTTATGAAAAAGAAGTGAGACATGGCGAATGAAAAAGCTCAAGTAGTGATTCCCCGGTAGGATTCTTTAATTCACCAAATCAAACAACAGAATCTTAAAAGATAGGAAAAAATGTTGGATCTGCTATAAGCCGCAACGGACGGATGAATCCGAATTAAAGTAGGGAAATATTGGATGAGAAAGGATACTGAAGAGGTAGCGCTCCCACCAATCGAGCATGTAGAGGCCCATCGTCACGTTGTAGAGATGGATCTTGCGGCTGATCCAATTCATCCTTCCTTCCTTCCTTCCTTCTCCGATTCGATCCGGAGCCCAGCGAATGAGAGAGCGATAGCGAGAGAGCGACGCGACGGGATTGGGGAAGGCGAGATGACTCTTAAGTCTTCGGGGAGAGCGGAAATAAATAGCGAGTTGGAGGAGGACGATGGGAAGGAGATTTGGAGGAATTCGATTTCTTTTAATAAGTCAACGTCGCCGGTCAGAATTGGTGGGGAAGGGAAGACGGATGGAAGCCGGCCCCTTGTCCGAGAAGAAGATAGGAGAGATTAGAAGGGCACCTTCTTCCCCTGCCCTAGAGATAATAAATGGTAATTCTTTATTCCCTTGTTATAAGGACCTGAGACAATTGCGTTTTCTTTATTTCTCAGTTCTGCGGGCCCCAGGGCTTAAGGCGTGATTCTATCCACGTGGAGCCCTCCGTTTCGGGTGGGTGCGTTTTGGGTGCACAAGACGTTTCTTGAAAATCGTTTCTCGTTTTATGTTTTTATTATTATTATTTTTCAATGTCCATATTGCTGTTTGACCGTTTCAAAAGACTGCAGCCGTATGCCGCTGAATTAGAAATCAGAGTCAAGGGAAGAGCGTGGAGGTCGGTTTGGGGCGAGCCGATTCCATTGTTTTGACTTGGAAATGTTCATAAATGCATGTTGAATATAATGGCATTACAGATCATTGCTGTAGTTGACTAGCTGGTGCTTCTAATAATCATGCTTCTTCAATTCATGGCATGGCTTAACAACGTCTAAATTCTTAACAGGACCAACCAGTCAAGTTAGTAAGTTCTCCTTTTCTGATGCAAGAGACGGAGATTTAATTTTACTCTCACTCTAATAATTGGCCGAGCTTCCACTAGAGCTGATTCTAAATATAGAGGACTCACCAGGAGCAAATTCCCTCATTATTTCTGAATTTTAGCCTACGGATAGAAGTATATTGTTTTTTTTTTTTATAAGAAATAGAAGTATATTGTTTTAGCATGGATAGATATGCAAAGATCAAATTTAATATCAAGCTATCTTTTCTGAAAAAAATGTTGTCATTCAAATTGGCACAATCCGTTAATATTGAACCATGTGCGAGACTAATTGGTGGATGATTACCCAAATCATAGCAGATCATACACTCTCAACTAAATTAGAATAATGGAGGAGTTGAACATGATTCTATATTACTATGACCATGAGATTTGAGTGGCGAGGTAAACTGGCACCCTCTTACTTGAACCTAAATTGCTAGGCTTGTCATTTACGCATCATTTACGCACCACTCCATCGCTATTCACCCACTCATAACGCGTTTTGCAACAATTCTAACATGCTTGGTCAAACGACCAAGTCTACACTGAAAGGCAAGATCAAGCTTGCCCGTACAGGATGAAACACCCAAAGAAAATTCTTTGTTCACCACGGGTGGTGTAGAAAATTTGACATGGAGTACATCATCTCGTTCGATTGATCCACATAGTCATTATTTTTAACATATATTTAATACTTGTAGGTCGATTTTTCATTTAAAATTTATATGACAAAAATATCTCTGCTTTTTAGAAAAAATTATCACATCTTGTGACGTAATATATTCCAAGATGTCATAATATGACCTAAGATATCATAATATGATAGGGATATTTTGTCCAATCACTTTTCAATGCGCATTTAATGCATATAAGTCAATTTTTATTTGAAAATTTAGAATGACGAAAATGCTCCTATTCTTTCAAGAAAATTATGATATTCTGTGCATATTATGAATGCAGGATGTCATAATATGAATATAGAATGTCATAATTTTTCAAAAGTAAGAATATTTTTTTATATAAATTTTAACAAAAAATTGATCTACAGACATTAAATACGCATTGAAAAGTGATGACTACGTAGATTAATTGGATGAGATGGTGTACTCCATATCAGATTTTCAACATTGCTCGCGGTGCACAAAAAGGTTCACAACTCTCAAATGTTCGTGGGCCATGTGGTGACGTTTTGCTATTTGAGAAATGTTTTGTGCACCGTGGGTGGTGCGCATTATCTATAGTGATTGGCTCTGACTCATATACGGAATTAAAGTGCATCATTCAAAAAAAAATTTTTTTCAACCCACGTGTGGGCTGATTACGGCAAACAATACGCACGGTTCTGCACCATCTGCGGTGCACAAAGCATTGCTCTTTATTAGTTACTACCGTATGTGATGGGCCCAGATTATGACTTTGCAGACTAATCTTGTCAGCTGGACCAAAACAAGGGCCAACTCAGGGTAGCTTGTTGCGCATGGGCCACCTCCTTATTCAATTTGCACCTCAACCCAGGCCGTGGTTATTCAAGACAAATTCAATGCCTTGTTCGCCTCCAAGGACTTCAAAAATGGGTTTGGGTTGCATTTTTCACACAAAAGAATGTTGGATCTTCTTTGACAACATCAAATATTGAATAGTGCAATGATTGTTTTAAGATCTGTGCAGGTTAATAAAGAAAAGAGGTTAGCGTGCTTTGAGAGCTATGCAATGTACAATTGGATGGTTGATGTGATGAAGATAAATCATTCTTTCACACGAAAGATACATCCTGATCCCTTCAAAAAGAAAGGTTGCCATATGGGACTTAATACACTCTTGAGAGTAACTAACAATTCAAATTGGTCAAGAGATCTGGATTGGACTCGAACCCAAATCAGAGGTAAAAAGAAATTGATTTCAATTTAGGATCTATTTGAATGATTGGATCCAAAATATTATGGAACTCAAAAATCAGTCTTAGATAATGGTAAAATAGGCCAAGCTCAGTTTATAATTCTGTATATTTGGTGGTTGGACCATGCATCTTATAGAATTTTAAGCCCAACTATCCCAACAAATACTTAATTGAATTCAAAATTGCAAGCCACAAACATATGCTGGTCACTTCAAGGTCTAGATGGGATCATCTAACCCACATGCACCCGATTATACACAATTTCAAATACTAGAGAACTAATCAAAACTTTAACCTGAAAAATCTCAAACTGATGATCTGGTTCCTTGTCTAATTCATGGTTCCGAAGCCTATAAAAATGCCTATATTAAGCATAAACAACAGAACAAGCAGCCAAGCTAAACAATACTATCCCTGATAAGGTTTAATTAATAGTAGATGTGGCCGATAAGGTAGAGCTATGTTATGGAAGACGGCAGCATCATTATCCCAAAAAGATATTCTTATATCTCATACTGATCGGTTTGCCAATTCTAAAGCCATGTAAGTAGTTGCTTTAAACAACAACAACGTTTGAAAATTACGTTCTACTGTCGACGTTTTTGAACAGCAAAGCTGGATGCTGAAAAAAAAATTTATATTTATAATTACTTATTTATCCATCTTCATCTTATCTGTAACATAAAATTTAGAGATCTCAAACTATATATTTTAATATTATTTTTAAAATTTTTAAATATCTTTGTATCTGTCGATCATTAAAATCTTTTGACATTGCCATAATATTAAAAATATATATATATACCGCAAATCAGCACTTCAGAAAAGTGATTTCATCACGTAACACGTTTTTCAAGAGAATTTTATTGGGAAATTCTAATGGCAGTCGGTGGCTAAAAATGTATACAATCAAGAGCACCAGGAATATGTTTTATTCATTACTAGAACTTTATCCACCACGAATCTATTGCTTCATGTGCCGCGTTTCAGGAAGATAATTATGTCATATGGGACTAATGCAATGTACAGACTCACCGTTCGAATGGGTCAAGAGATCTGGATCGGACTCGAACCCGAACTAGAGATGAAAAAGACTTCAATTTTAGAACATGGACTGCAGGATTTGCATTGAAGCTCTGGATCAAAGCACAGGTCTGGTGCGCAAGGGCTTGACCCGGGACGATGAAAGCCAAGCCAAATTGAAACTGTTGCGGCCAATCTCCTCGTCACGCTTCGTCACCGGGAGCGAGCATCTGCACGGAAAAGTCCACACTGACCGGAGGCGACTCCGGTGGGGACCCTCCGACGGTCAAGTCAGAGAGGAGACTATGCAACAGCAAAGAGGGAATCAGAGAGAGCTTGAGTGAGCTTAAGTCCGCTTGAGAGACCTGAGATGCTTACCCGTTCCGCCCC
>KE504765.1:691436-704627 GCA_000441515.1 Elaeis oleifera | reverse complement strand
GGGGGGGGATGGAAAGCAACAGGTTGGTTTTAGTGTAGTTTAGTCCGTGTGGTATGACAAGCTTTTCCCCCACTTTTCCTTACAAAAGAAAAGCTTTACAGCGCAAATCAGGAATTATGGATAATGAGAGTGGCACATGCGTGATTGCAAACGCTACCGTGTCAAAACTTGAAACCGTTGGCCGAAAATGACCTGGTTTTGGCGGTTTTATTCAGGGACTCCTCGACCCCCGGGGCGGAGTTTCCCGGGACTAGTCTCTTCCGCAGGCTGACGGCGCCCGACCTCCTCTTTTTCTTTCTTTCTTTCCATCCATCTCGATTCGGTTCGATGCTTGCGCGCGAGAGAGAGTAGGCGATGGGCTTCGTGGGCACTATTTTGGGGATCGTCGGCTTCGGATTCGGCGTTCCTATCGGGATTCTTCTTGGCTATTCCTGTACATATACTTCCAGCCAACTAATGTTGAAAAAGAGGTCGGATGTTTTGTTTCCCTTCTGAATCCAATTCCGTTTCTTATTCTTATAGTGTTTTTATAATTCGATGATCTTCTCCAACGATTTTTTTTTCATTCTTATTTTTTCCGTGCAAGAACCAAGAAACTCCGTAAGGATTTTTTCTGATGTTTTTTTTTCCTTTCCTTTTCGTCATAGATTTTCAGATAAGAATGTGATCCGTCTTTGCTTTCTTTCTTTTGAAGCCGGCGTTGTTTGGTCGGCTGTGCCGGAAACCCGATGGAAAAGGCTCTGATTTTTTTGGCGGATGTACGCCGCCTTGCGGAGAGGCTGTTTCCATGTTTCGAATCCCGGATAGATTGGGTGAGAAACGAGATGAGGGTTCTCGTATATTTCTTGATGTTGGTTTTTGATCGCACCGGATGTTCTGTTGTTGATTTACTATGGCGGAATCCCGATATCAGTATTCTTCTGATTTGGGTTTCTTTGCTCGGCGTTTAGACATCACATGAAAGAATTGGCTGATTGTTTCTTCGTTTGTTGTGCATGTTTCCAAACTCTGTATAAGACATTGTTAGATGGGACTGCAAAGAGTCCTATAGGAGTATCTGTCAGTCTAGTTAATTTTTTTTTTTTTTTTTTGAGTTTTACCTTTTGGTTTGGATAAATCACTTAATCGTTGGACCATATTTCAGCATAATTCTAGCAAGGGTGCCTTTGAATTAGTCTTTTATAATTGAATTCCTATTTAAATGCTGTGGCTTCTAAAGTGTAAGATTTTTGTCACATTATGGTCGTGATTTGACTTTTCTGAAACAAGTACTGGAAGAATCTATTTTATTGGGTTCCAAAGTTTTCTCCCTTTATTATTTTTCCTGGCTTGTTGTACTGGATCTTCAACGTGTTACTATGGATAATTTCTCTGTTTTAATGCAATTTTTGGCAAAAGTTGGATGTTGATGCTACATGTAAGAAAGACAAGGAGAACCAATCCGGCTTCATTTAAAGAGATATTGAAATGAGCAATGCATAGCTATGTTAGCAAGTCCTGGCAAGAACCGAAAAACTTCAGAAATTATTATCATTATCTTTTTGGATCATCAATACTTATTGTGCATATGGATATAAGTTGGTACACATGTTAAATTGCGCATGTAGTAATTTTGTTACCCTTTTTCTTGTGTTCCGTCTGGCAGGAACCAATTATTAGACCCTTGAATGAGTTAGATTCAAAAACCTTGCACGCACTGCTACCTGAGATTCCATCGTGGATGAAAATCCTGACTGTGATCGGGTCAGTTTGTTTATATCCTTGCATAGCTTTTCCATATTCAGATATTTATTGGCTCCATTATGATCTTTTCCAAATTCAGTTCTTTCTCCAATGCCTTGTGGGACCAATTGAATCTTCATAATGTGTTGTAACTTGTTGGATCCATGTATAACCAGGAACAGAATTCTTTTATTTTTTTATTTTTACAACAAGGGAAATGAGATCTTTAGTACGCTCTAATTGAACAGCGCAGAGCACAAAGTTTGAGTGGACAAACTACAAGTGAGGGAGATCTAGCTTGAACAAGCTCTCCAATTACCATGGCAACTTATAGTTTGTTGGCAAAAGTATGGCATTGGGTGCCCATGGCCATGATCCAATCATCCAGTTGGTTGTCCATAAGCACCACAGTGAAGTTCCTAGACCAATGAGCTAAGGTCCTCTAAGGATTTTGACTTTTAACTAAGTTTTGGTGATGGTGCAATTATTGACATTAGCAACATGGCAGCTAATGTTATTAGTCCAAGTTGGATTGATGATCTCCAATTAGTGTCAATGGCAAGTGGACATAAAGATGATTTTCTAGGTAACTGTCACATCTTAGAAAACCAAGGACGGAAAGCATAAAGACATGCAATGAATTCTACTTAGGATGTTTGATACTTTGATCAAAGTTTTAAGCAAGGTCTGCGGAACCGGTACCGGTGGCCGGATCGGCCGGCCGGCGGTATGGTTCGGCATGCCTCCGTTCCGTTCCGAACCGAGGCGAATCGACGAAGGAAACGGAGCCGAACCGGAAAAAAAAAGAGAGAAAGAGAGAGAAATAGAGAGAGAGGGAGGAAGAAAGAAAAGAGGGAGGGGGTCCGCTGGAGGGGCCGTCGGAGGACCTCCGGCGGGCCATCGTGGCCCGCAGGGGGTGTTACGCCGCCAACGGCAGCGACGGCCCGTCGGAGGCCCTTCGGCGGACCCCCTCCTCTTTTCTTCCTCTCTCTTTCTCTTCCTCTCTTTTCCTCTTTTTCTCTCTTTTCTTCCCCAGCACCGGTGTGTGCCGTTTTCCACGCCGGAACCGTCTCGGTTCCCCGCCGGGATGGTTCGGCCCACCCTGTACCGGGCGGTTCGGCCCGGTACGGCATTCCTTGGTTTTAAGTATAATGCTGAATTTACAAAGAATATTGCACCTTAAGGCGTCACATGGAGCAAGCATATATGCATCATAACAATTGTATAGTAGCAATTTCTCTGCCATATTAAATGTGTATGTTTTGTTAAGAGTTCTTCCCTTTCTTTTGCAGGTTGACTGGATGAATCAATTATTTTGATATGTGGCCATACCTGGATAAGGTTCTTCAACTTTTATGTGTTTCATTCAGTAGAGTTGAAGATTTTGTTGTTTTCTTAGAATAGGTACTTCTGCAGGTATTTGATAATGACTTCACTTGGTGCTCATTGTCTTAAAATTGTATGATTGAACACAGGCAATATGTAATACAATAAGAAGCACAACAAAGCCAATATTTGATCAATATATTGGGAAGTATTGCATAGAATCAATTGAATTTGACCATCTAACTCTTGGTACTCTTCCACCAACAATTCATGGTGCGTTTCTTTTCTCTTCCTCTCAGCACTAGCATGGACTAAAAACTTTCAGAATGCAGCATATGAAAAACCTCCAGCAATTTGACTTCGGTGAACAAATCATTTTTTATATTCTGAAGATGCCAATTTTATCTCATATGATTTGCACAAAGGGTTATACTTATTTTCATAGGATTGCATGAGTCTTGGATTGAAGTAGGAGATGAACTTGACTGATGTATCATATCATCTAATCATTCAAGACATGTAACTGAGAATATTAGAAACTAAGAGGTAATCTAAGTGCAATTCTCCATTTAAAGTGCGGTAGATTCTTTACAGCATCTGCTTAAATTCTGCTCATAATATAGACATCAGTTTTTTTTCTTTCTTTTTTTAAGAAAGTTTGATGATGTGATTTTCTGCAGTCTTGTGCCAACTTCTGCTGTATTTGTATCATAATTTCCAAATAAATTCTTATTTCTTGCATTCCTTAAATCATTTTCTGCTCTAGAACAATTTCTGCAATCTAAAGTTTGTTAAATAAGCCTTTTATTTATGATAATGTTTGGTTGGAGGAGGGGGGTGGTGGTGGAGGGCTTTAGGTTCTTTCAACCCTCCTTGGCTTTTCAAGAAAGTTTTTTAAATGTCTTAAAACAGATGCTCTCAAATTGCCCTCAAAAAATAGAGGCCTTTTTCTAGTAATGTTACTGTTCTATACATTTTATAACATAAATTTCTGAGCTTCATTATGAAATTAAACAATGAGTTTTTCACATTGTTTTTGTTTTATATAATAGGGCAGGAGAGGGAATTTTTGACATAATATCTTTCTTGCTCTAGGTCTTCAGGTCCGCTATTATTTTGCATCCACCCCTAAGTGGTCTTGCATCACATACATGAGCTTATATCATTTGTTTGCCTTTTTCATTGCCAAACATTTTCACGCAACATTTTTTTACCCCCTTTTTTGAGAAAAATAGATCATACAATGTTGGAGGCATGTTTTGATCTCTTAACAGCTTAGGAGCACCTTTCCACTTCATCAGCCTGATTTTAATTCAACTGGATATGTCCTTTTTTTTTTTGGTTACGAGAAAACCTGGATATGGATATGAACCATTGGGTATCATTCAGTTTTCTTGATTTCATTTTCATTTACACAAGAAATGAATATCAGCTCAATTTTCCAAAAGACCAAAACTCTACAAAATTATTATATTAATATGGCGAGATAGTGTCCAATGTTCTTTAGGTTTTCTTTGGTTGTTTGTTTGTCCTTTGATACTCACTCTCTTAAGGTATTGTCGGTGATTCTATGCTGGTAGTTTTTAAGATTTGATGTTTGTAAACTTTATTCTTTCTCTTGCTTATCTTTTCACTTTTCTGATCTAACAGGTGTTAAAGTTTATGAAACTCAAGAGAAACAATTAGCTATTGAGCCTGGGGTGCGTTGGGCTGGCAATGCCAACATCTCTGTAATCCTTAAGTTTTTGTGTTTCAGAGTGACAGTGCAGGTCAGATATGTTCCAAGTCATACCAGGGATAAATAATATGCAATATATGCAACTAATAAGACATTTTTAGTGTTCACAGCTGCTGGATTTACAAATATTTTTGGTACCTCGGATTACTCTAAAGCCACTTGTGCCAAGCTTTCCATGCTTTGCAAATTTGAGTGTGTCTTTAATGGAAAAGGTAATTGAATGTGTGTGCGTCCGCGCGCGCGCGTGCTTGTGTGTGTATGCATGTGTCTGCGTGCCTGCATGTGTGTGTTCGTACGTACGTACGTATGTACTGTTAGATGATATTTCACAGCAGAGCTACTGATCTTCTTCTATCATCTTATTGCAGCCACATGTTGACTTTGGACTAAAGTTGCTGGGTGGAGATATCATGGCAATACCTGGCCTGTATCGGTTTATTCAGGTCTTAACTTTATTAACTATCTATTTGGGTTAGAACTAAGTATGAAGATGATAACTGGTTATGGAATTTAGTGGAGTACATTGGTAACTGTTTGCAAATAAATTAGCAAAATACACCATGACAATGCATTTGTGTTACTTCCAATGTTATTAGAGATTCTTGAGGTTTTCTTTTCCTTTTTATAAACGTTCTTGCTTTTAAATATAGATGATGTTTCAAATTTTTCTTCCGGTCTGCTTTACTTGAATTTCTAATAAGTAGAAAGAAAGGATAGCAGAATCAAGAAATATTTGTGGAAAACAAGCAGGATCGTCCCCTCTTAGGTCATGAAACCTCTCCTTAAGAGGCTAGCAAAGAACACAGTACCCTTCTTTTATACTAATCAGAGGAGGATGTAGTGTTTACTAATGATTAGTAACTCAGATTTTATTATAAACAATAAATTTATCCATTTTGTTTTTCTTTTCTTTCTTTTTTTGATGGAAGAGGAGTGGGGAATCCAACTGTAGTGTATCTCTAGTTGGGTTTTTTTGGATTGGAGTTATGTTCCGATTGAACTTGGCATACATAGCAAGTGACAATGAACATAACAATTGTTCACCAGGTTGACCTACTAAAGTGCTTGTCAACATGTTCTTCGGACTTCTGACACCTTAAACGCTGAAGTCATGCATCAGGTGGGAGTTCTGGCTTCTAGATATTACACTGAATGTTTAAATGGTGGATTAGTAAATCCTGCACCAGAATTTTTATTTTTTTGGTACTTGCCCTATGTAGGACTTATATGAACCATGGTTTGGTGATCCTTCTGGATCACTAGCTGATTGGCTTAAGATTCTACAATCTACATTAAGACTTATAGGAATTACTTACGGTTTATTGCGCATGGAAATGGCAAACATGTAAACCAGTTTTATTATTGACATTTCTTATCAATAAAGGTATGCAAGGTTAAATACTACAAAATATACAAGGAGTCAAAGCACACAGACAGTAATGGTTAACTTAATCTTAGCTTATGCAAATCATGCAAGTAAAAGATCTTATGGATTTATAGTAATTGAAAATATGCAATTACTAAATTATTTTTGTCATGCATATGGCATGTGAGCAGGATATTTTAATGTTTAATCTTGACAATGCATATAATTACATAATTGTGGTCCAACCTCCCCTTCCCCTCCTCCTATCAATCCCAATAAAAAGGCCAAAACCCATCTTTCCATCTCTCATTCGAAATCCATCATTCTTATCTCTCTACACACTCATTCTCTTCCAAAACTGTGTTAATCACTGCCCTCTCCCCTCGCTTACACTTTTGCTTGATCCAAAGGCTATGACATAGGCTAGACCTTATCTCTTGCCTTCCTCTAGCAGCTCTTAAAGTCCTTTTCATGCACGAGTAAATTAATGTTCCGCAGCCTTTTGTCTTCAACCTTACCCTTCTCTCTATGCTCTAGCAAATGTCTAATCTTCAAGCTCGGCCAAGTCATCATATCCCTTGACATTCTACTGTCTCATCAGCAACACCCTCCACTCTCTTCACCGGTAGCTCCACTATGGCCACATCTTACCTCTTCTTTCCTCCAGTGCCATGTCACCTCCTAACTAATGAGTAAACCATGTCAACAAGGCTCTGATGGAGCTTCTTGCCGCCACATTTCCCAACACCTGCATTACTATGAGTCAAAGTTCACTGAACCATCCTGAATTGGATGGTTCAGGGTGTACCGAACCAAACTGGCCCCTAACTAGGATGGTTTGCCACATCGAAATGATATATATGGTGGTTCAAGGGTTTCTACTTTTGTTTGCTTTGTTTCTTCATCTTTGGCATCCCCTTGTGATTGTCTTCCCCTTGCTGACTAACACCAATACAGATCGCTCTCAGGTAAGCCGTCTCTCTCTCTCTCCCCTTCCCTCCCTCTCTCTTCCTCCTCCCCCTCTTCCCTAGTGTGGTCTTCTTGACACCGCCATCGTCATTCTGAACCAGTCCCTGCTGTCTTCGTTTTGGAATAGGGAAGAAAGGGAACAAAGCAGAGAACCGCAATTGTGGTCATCTATTTCAAACTCCTTTTCTTTTTCGAATTTTGAATTGAAGTCAACAGACCATTTGCTGATGATTTGTACTCAGCAAACAGTCTGCCAATCTTCAATTCGGAATTTGAAAATATAAAAAAGGTCCAAAACCTCCCAGAACAGCATAGTATGGACACGTAGCATGCCGAACTGCCAGTATTGGTTCGGCGAACCTGTGTGAGTTCTTTCCCCTCAGATTTATTTGAGATATTTCTAAGTTTGTAAGCTTATCTCTTGATAAACAGATGTATTTCTGGATAAATACACATACATATGTTCATGTGGTAAAGGATTTAATGTCTGAAATGTAGGTAAGTAGTTTTTCCTATGCCACAGTGCATGGATGATCTGCTCAGTTCATTTCATAGCACCTTCAAATACGGGCTAAAATTCTTGTGGTCGGGTAGCGCCAAATCATAGATTAAGATTGGTTGGGTAGCCTCAAATCATAGATTAAGATAATCATTTGTTACTGAAAATCTGCTAGGTCATCTGGTTAGCATCCCTCTCACTTGGAAGAGGTCCGGTGTTTGGACCCTGGTGGTGACATCCCCCCATGTTTCTTGAAAAGAGAACTGATGATTTACTCATCACATAATGCAATTTTTTGTTAGCTATTTAGGGTGTTGTGGATCATGATAATTGGTGTGCCATTGATTTGAATTTCCTATAAGTTATTATAAGATAACTAGGCTAGATGTTCTCTTCTCTACATGAAGATACATACATGTGCACATGCATTCAAACACACTCCAACAAGGAATTGAAGAGAGAATTTGGTCCGGTTTCTTACTTTTCTTCTGTAATCTAATGAATATGAAAGTTTAGTCTAAAATCATGTATTAACATGTAGAACAAAGACTTTATAAAAGTAGAACTAACTGGTCTTCTATAATTCTTGTCTGCCATTTACAGGAAACAGTTGCAGCACAAATTTCAAATCTCTACCATTGGCCCAAAGTTCTTGAAGTACCGATTCTTGATGGTGCTAGGTGAGCTTCAAGTGCATCTGCGTGATTATCTTTTATGCTTTAATGATCGGTTTTAGTTCTTCCAGTTTTTGTATTGTTCTGGGATTATGACAACACTTTCTTATGCAAATTTCATTAGAAATGGAATGCCAAAAATCAAGAAGTAATTAAAGATCTAAATGACACCTATAAAAATGGGTTTTTTGATGCTTGCAGTGTGAAAAAAACTGGTTTCTTGCAGACCCACGTTGAGATTTCACACTAACTTGTGTAGTTAAGTTGTGATGTTACTTCCTGAAAGTTTTGAAATAGCCTAATAATAATGACATCCTATTTTGTCGATGATTGCCATAGTATGCTTCTTAGAGAAATTGTTACATAATTATTATTGATCGGATAGTCTGAAGTTGTGATTTCTTCTTTTTATAGTGGAGCCACAAAGAAGCCTGTTGGTATATTACATGTGAAGGTTGTTCGCGCACTTAATCTCCGCAAAATGGATTTCCTTGGTAAATCTGACCCATATGTTAAGCTCAGGCTGAGTGGGACAGACTACCATCGAAGAAAACCTCGATAAAAATGAGTAATCTGAATCCTGAATGGAATGAACAGTTCAAGCTTATAGTGAAAGACCCTGAGACTCAAGTTCTTGAGCTGCATGTCTTTGACTGGGAAAAGGTTTAGCTCCCTGCATATGTTAATTCATACTCGTTTTTCATTTTTATTCTTGTGAATGACTGGATGTTATATCTAAAGTTGCGGTCGCTTGTATGCAATTGATAGGTTAAAATGCATGATAAGCTGGGCATGCAAGTAATTCCCCTTCGCTTGCTTACACCTCATGAGACAAAGACATTCACAGTTGATCTTCTCAAGAACTTGAACCCCAATGATTCACAAAATAAAGAAACAGAGGACAGCTTGTAGTGGAGTTGACATTTGATCCTTTTAAAGAAGAAAATGGCAGGTTAAGTGATACTTTAGATGGAGATTTTAGGCATAGTAGCATTGGCAGGGCTTCCCATGATATATCATTTAATGGTGGGTTTGTTGGTAACCATTGAAAGTGCTGAAAATATAGAAGGAAAGCATCACAATAACCCTTATGTACTGATCCTTTTCAGAGGAGAAAAGAAGAAGACTAAGGTGAGTTTAAATTGCTTACTAAGCTATGATTCTTAATGTTGGCCATTATAATTTATTGTGGTTTTCTTGGTTGCATGTGCATACTTGGCTGTCACTCTCCGACTTAATACCTCTTCATCGAGGTGTTTAACACATATTGAGGGAGATCTTTCTACTTTACACTCCTTTTCCATCCTTTTATCTTGCAGTTCATGTCTGTTTGCCATTTGCAAGCTAATTGATGACTGGTTATGTCCCTTGCTGTGCTGGCACTGAGTTTCTCTTGATAGATATACATCACTACTGCTTTTTAAGTGGTTCTTCAACCTCTTCTTGCATATATGCATGTGTGATCATTCTCACTTGATGTGTATCACCATTGTTCTATAAGTGGATGTGTATCCCCAACCCCCCAATCAAAAGAGGGAACGCAGTTTTTCTCATGTGTGTGCGCACATGCACTGTTATATTAGTGAACCTCAAGCCCCTGTTTGCATATCTGCATGTATTTATGCATGTGGGTGTCACCATTATTCTTTGTGGATCTCTAACCACCAGACCTTTCTTTTCTTTCTTTTTTTGTTTGCACGAGCACATGTATGATGCTTGTGTCCCTGCTGTTTTAACAGTGGACCACTAACCTCTAACCTCTTTTCTTCTTGGGTGTCTAAATTTTGCGTATTGAATTAACACTTTAAAAAAAAATTGTTCTCCCTCTTCCTTTGCTGTATTTTCTGGTTGTAACTCAGCTTTTATTTTAATCCTTCATCCACATTTTGAGTGTAATGCCAGCATTTTGAGGCCTGACATTTTGTTAAATGGTATCATTGGTATTTAATATTAGTTATACAAGATCTGTCTACATTTTTTGATGCTGTTACTGTTTGGATATCTGTTTCTAATTTGTTTCCTTTTACGTAAACAAGTGTTTCCTGACATGACCTTCTTTTTGCAGTATCCTCTCCACAAATTCAATTTAATTCTTGTGTGGAATTTTTTTGTCTTGTTTGTTCCAATTAGTTTGATGCTACTAAATCTGATGCTATCTTCCTTTGTTATTTGAGCCTGCTAAGATGAGTCATCTTCTGCCGTTGGTTTGGAGAAGCCTGTTATTTGGAGCTCCTATGCTCTTAACTTCCCCCTTCTCCCCTGTCACTTGTTCTTTATGTTTCATTCAAAGCTGATCAAAATGACTCCATTTCACATAGGACATCATGATGTTATTTGGAGCTCCCTTGTCCTGTTTTTTGGAGCTCCTGTGCTCTTTAAACTTTTTCCCCTTCTCCCGTCACCTAGTCTTTATGTTTGATTCAAACTTCAAAGCTTAAAAATGACTCCATTTCAAGGACATCATGATGTTTTGTTTTTGCCATTGGTTTGAGCATTGTTTCTATCTTTTTATACCCATAGTATATTACGATCGCAAGGCATGTCAAGTTTGCAACTTATGTGAAGCTTTTGTTTCAAAGGGAGCTGAAAGGTCATTTTTTGATGTAAAAGTGAATGGTCCATTTGTTCCCCTTTATTTCATAATTTAGAAATCGCATGTTTTATAGCAATTACCCTTGTTGTGTTGCAGATTTTGCTTCCATTGTCGGTTTTTATGTTGATAAGCATCTCAATATTTCTTCCATGTTGATTTATATTCAGATGATTAAGAAAAGCAGGGATCCAAGATGGAATGAAGAATTCCAGTTCATGTTAGAGGAAGCCCCTGTAGGTCAGAAAATTCACATAGAAGTGATGAGCAAACGAAGAGGTTTTAGCTTTCATGGAAAGGTTAGGAAAATCCATGACCATCCTTTTTATTTTTAATTTCATTTATGTTATTCCCTTCTAATTTTTCCCTCTTTTCTAATGTCATAGGAATCATTGGGGCACGTAGATATCAATCTTTTAGATGTTGTTAACAACGGCCGAATAAATGAAAGATATCATTTGATAAATTCAAGGAATGGAACGATACACATTGAGATTGAATGGAGCACCACTTGATGTTACGGCCATAAATGTTGCATATTCATCGTAAGAGAGCTGTTTGATTCTCCATGTGTATATTCATCATGAGATTTTGTGTTGCGAACAATTAAATCATTGTAACATATCAGAGGAAAAACACCATCAGAATATTATACAACATATAATTCTTTTCCTTTTCACTTTTGTGACTTAAATGAGTGATGTACGTCGACTTGAAAGAGAACCAGTTAGGGTTGTTTTGTCAATATCTGTCACTGGACATTCTTTTTATTAAATCAAAATGTTAGGAACTGTAAATTTTCTTGTAAGGAAACTATATAAAGAACAGATGTTGCAGATCTTTTACAATCTTGAGCTTTTGTCTGGACACCTCTGGTTATTTGACGCTGTTTGAACACCGATGATGTCCTATCTCAATGCTTGACACCGAGGTTTGTTGGTTCTTTGGTGTCTTTCCCTCTTCTTTCCGCAAGTACAGGTGGCAATTTTATGAATTATGATTCGAGGTTTATACTCAAGATTTTTTTCCGTTGAAAACAATACACTAACGCCATCTGCTAATATGTTATAGGTCACAATAATAACATTGTGAGCCCCTGATCAAACAATTTAACTATTTTTATGCTCTTACTCATTATAACGCTCGTAGATAACCATTGTAACAAGGATATTGGGTAATGGTAATGAAATAACTATGTTGGTTCGCTGGATCTTCGTTCTTTATTTATTTAATAAATATTGATATAAAAATTTATTTATTTCATGAACTTGAATCATGCTGAGTTTATGAGAACAATATACATAGATGTTAGAAACCATCAACGTTCTCTTTAAATGATAAGTCAAAGATCATTATAATTAAACGGCGATCATTATTTAGTTCATTTTGACGAAAAGATCATTGCTATTTAATTTCTCGTTATTATTATATATGATGCAAAGATGGGTCCTCAAAATTTTTGTAACGTTATAAAAATCGTTATTTCAAACGTTGCAACCTGCTGGCCGCATGAAAGGGATGAGTGCGGAAGCATACCCTCCCTGGTGCGAGCTACGTCTCCGTCGAGCGACCGCAATGCCTCATCCAAGGGCAGGAGCCTGGGCTGCCACCGGTCCGTGAAAAGTTCGAACGGAGACCGAGAGAAGAGGTGGTGGTGGATTGTGGTGAAAAGATTTCAATGGCAAGGACGGAGATCCAGCCAAAGCGGGCGTCCAACCATCATCTAGGATGATGGCCGGCTGCCATGATCCATTATGAGTCACGACGAGGGCGACGAGGCCGCCACCGGCAACATGCTAAGTTACCGATGCAGAGGTCGGTGTTCCTCACATGCATTCTTGGAGGACTTCTCTCATTGGTAAGGCTACTGCTCATATTGTTATGGAGTCAAATTCTCGTTTCTCTCAGGTGCTTCGAGCCAAGTATATATCATTTGTTGGGGATTGTTTCAACAATTCTGCTCCATCTACATGCCCTGCTGATCAAGATCATCTCTGAAGCAGGGAAGGCTATTGGTGGCAACTTTATTGGTTAACGGGGGCTAGCACGGCTAGCACCGACTGTTAGGATTTGACGTCTCGAGATTCGTTCATATTGAGCCCACAGCGAGGTTCGCGATGAAAACAGAGTCCAACGAGACTAAGATCATCTCAAACGGAATCCGGATAGCCGAGATACGTGCTTTAAAATTTGCACGGAATCGGAGACGACGGACGACCGCCGGCGACCGGTGGCGGGCCGGTGGAGCAGCGGCGGCGTGGCCGCAGGAGGCGGGACGCTTCCAGCGCACGGGACAGGCACGCAGGG
>KE504765.1:675221-691416 GCA_000441515.1 Elaeis oleifera | reverse complement strand
GGTGCGGCTTGGAGCGGGCACGTGGCCTAGGCACGGCGAGCGGCCGGGCCGGGCACGGCCCAGGCCCGCGGAGGAGGGCCGGCCTAGGCCCAGGCACCGCGCCTGGGGCCTGTACCCCAGTCCACCGTGGATCGGGTGGTCCACGGTCCAGTGCGTAGACCGTATGGGCATTTTTCATATGTTTTTCACGATCTATGGCATTATTCCGTAGATCAGAACGCAATCGGACTGCGTGAGTTAATTTGAGACTCGATCCAATAGTTCAGGAACTTAATTGGGCTTGATTAAGAATCTTAAACCTAATCAAACTCAAGTTTAAGTCTATAAAAGGCCTGTTTGGGTAACAGTGGCCTGTGAGAGAGAGGGGACAGATGCTGTACGTTGAGAGAGAAAGAGCAGGGAGGCTCCTGGACAGCGGACAGTAATCGCTTCAGGAGTTCAGGGGATCTTCTAAGAAAGAGAGCTTTTATGAGGGAGAACTTTCTGTGAGGGAAAAATTGGGTGTATGAGAGTTGAGGATAAGATCTCCTCTTGTAAAATTTTTTTCATAATGAAATTCGTATGTCCTATGAAAACGAATCTTTTGTGATTGATCTACGTATTTTGATTATTTTTTTTACTATATCATACGGTATCAAAAAAATTTTGAGACACGGTATCTTGATCAAATATCCACCCAACACCTGCAACATGCCTGTGCTCCAGGAGAATCTTACAGCTGATTACATATGGGGCAATATCGGGGCAGCAGGATTACAAATCCGGACGAAGTAGACAGGTTGACCATCAGTATCCATCGTCCTCTGACTGGGGCCACTAAGGATTTGGAATTTCTCGAGATGTTCTAGAATTCTTCGTCAATCATAAATTTTATGCTGCACAGTTCAAGTTCTATTTTTTTTAAAAAAAATATTTTCTGACTCCCGTAGATATATCCTACCTAGATGCCTCTAATTGGGGCATTAGGGATTTGGAATTTTTCGAGATGTTTCAGGATTCTTCGTCAAACATAAATTTTATGCTAGACAGCTTAAATTTTATATTTTAAAAATATTTTATTTTCTGATTCATGTAGATATGTCCTATCTAGATGAGTTTAAACAAAATTTAATTTTATCTCAAAAAAATATAATGAAAACGAAATCTTTCATATTTGATGGCAGATCAAAGTAGTAATTTACATAAAGAAGAATTTGAGTGAGTATCAAATCGTAGTGTATCCGACAACTAGAAAAGGAATGAAATTGTTGACTTAGGATTAGGTTGGATCGGCCGATATCCCAGAACCTGATCGAAATTTGAGTCGGGTTGGGATGTCAGCCCAAGCGGTACCTAAAGAAACCCATGCCCAGCCCCTTTCGGTTGGGTGCAGGCAGGGCCGCCCGATTTTCCTCCCTGAGGCTTGTTCAGGGCACGGTAATCGGCTCTCGCGGACACGAAAGTGAAAGGTTAGTGCTTTCTTCTCTTGTCTCTTCTCCACCATGAAACTTCGATGCTCTTCCGATCAAAGCTCCAACCTTTCCGCCGAATCCCTTTCTCCCTCGGGCCCCCAAGCCCTCGTTTCCTTGGCGGCGATGGCGACGGAGGAGCATCTTCTTGATTCGTCAAAATATGTGAGAGAGATCCTAACCCTAGTGGAACGAGGGCTTGGGCCCTTGTTTCTCCGATCGAATCGGGCATGGGTCGTTCGAGAAGCTGGCGGCCCTGAGAAAGATGGGGTGTGGTTTTGAGCACTAGAGTTCAAGACACTAGGATTTCTCGACTGCAAACTTGCCATGCTTTGGCTCGGGAGGGAGGTTGAGGAGATGAAGAGGATTTCGAGGCAAATACGGGACCAAGAAGGTTAGTCGGTTTATTTTTTAAAAATTCTAAAAAAATCAGCTATTAGCTTTGGAAACATTTAAGTCTTGATTCTTTGTACATTCGATTTGATGACTCCGCTATACTAATGTTCTATTCTATGGCGATTCTTTTGGTTATTTAATTGCTCTACATTTACTTTAGAATTGATAACCAGTTTGCTGTGATTATTGCTTTGACCTTTTTGGATGGCCTATTGTTGTTTAATGTGAATTGTCAAGGTTGATATTTGGAATTAGTATTTCTTGATTTTGATAATGGAAGTGTTGGAGGAAAATTCATACAGGCTGAAAATGTGAAGAAATCTAAGGTCCAAAATAGTCGGACTCAATTCTTAAAAATGTGAAGCCATGGCCAACTCATGATCGACTTGAGTTAAACTACAGCCGACCTTCAGCTCACATCGCTTAAGCGGAAATTAATGTCGAGGATTCGTCAGCATAACTTGACGAGTCTTATTCGAAATCATCGACGGCCCCTGATGGCCTACCCACTAGTATCAGCTTTCAGGACTATTTGTGAACGATGCGGACCGACTGAGCATCAGTTCACAGTCAGCGGTTTTTGACCGAACAAGCATCGATAGTGAATAAAGTTCATGCTTAGCGATTAGCCTGACTCTCGACCAAGGGCCTTCTTTCCAAAAAATAGTCATAAAATATGATTCTTCTTCGGCCTTATTCATCAATAACGATTTGCCCAATAACCCTCTCAGTGGCTGCTGACGTCCCTCCACCGATCGATCATTACTGATGGCCTGCTGGATATCGCTGACAAGACCTCAGATCAACCTAGTCGATTTAAATGCACCGATCAACTAGATCACCTGAGCAATCGGATAAAATATCCTAACAAACTTCCAGAATATGGCCGCATGGCATAATAGATACCCACGACTAATAACCTGATTAGTGGGTGGATAGCAGGCAGCCTACCCTGACAGCCTACAGGCTCAGGCCTAATAATCTCTGGACTTCGTCTATAATAAGATGTAGAAAGAGAGACCCCAAGATAGGCCATTACTCTGCTTCTCATGCTCCTCTCTCTGTTGAATGAGATACTGATTTGAGCGTCGGAGGATCTCCATTGGAGCAATTTTCGATCAGGACTTTTCTTGTAAGTCTCGCCTCCAGGAGTGATCTCGATCGTCCGCTCTAGCTCCTTCGATGCCGGCCGAAATCTCGCACCAATAGAAAGCATACAACCTTGTCTTAGATTAATTTAAGTCCATTCTTTCATAAAAGCGTGAAAACTTTCCATCTAAGTTGATAGGTGTAATAAGAAGAATAGGTTTGTTATTTTTTTTTAATATCTCTTCTTTGCATTTTCATATACTTTGTGCAATGTAGTTAATAACTAAGCTTAACGAACAACTGTTACCTCCGTTGGTTGGCACCTACTTGCCCTTCAAGAGGTCCAGGATTTGAAACCTAGGTACCGCCCCTAATAGTTGATAGCTACATTTAAACAACTTAGTTATGTCATTGCTTTTCTTTAGGATCTGCTTTGGAGCCATCCCTTTGTGAATTGCTACAGAATAACTTTAGAGATTCTGTTTATTTTCGTATTAGTATGGACGTTCTTTTAGCATAGCTATTTTTCCCCTTGTCTCTTTGTGTTTTTTTTTTTTTAAAAAAGTGCTTACATTTGGTTTAACTAGTTATTTGCATTTAAGCCTCTTCATTGGGTATAGAAACGGCCTTTTGTTTTCTGTAAGGAATTTTTATCAGCCATGGATGTTATTATGTTCGCTCTTTGCTTTTTATCGCTATCGATTATATTTCCATATAAAGAATCCTTGTCCACCCGTTATTCATTTCAAGTCATGAATTCGAATGTTGCTGACCTTCAGCTGGATACTGATGATTTGAATGGTAGTTGGTGGTTGCTCAGGAACTATATTCAAACTATGCAGGGGCAGCCACCTGCTTTTCCAATCAACATTCTTACCGACTGGAATGGATCCCCCCCCTCCTGAGGTGCCGCTCCTCCCGCCGGCACCACCACCGGCACCGGCACCGCCACCAAGTGGTTCCTGGATTCATGGTGAGTAGTCAATTTCTTCTTCTTCCCTCCACCCTCTCCACCCTCCCCTCCTCAACCACACCAACCCTAAAAAAAAAGGAAAAAAAAAATGCAGTTCTCTTGTTTTACAGTAGAGCTGTAATCTAATTTGGTTTATCCAAAATTTATTTTTCGCCCTTGTAAATATTGCAGCTTATGGTGTCTCTGCTGCTGCGGATTATTCACAAGCTGCTGTCCGCCGCTGTTTGAACCAGAACCCCCACCACCATGATCTCATCGTTTGAAGGAATCTAATCTTTAGATGTAGTTCCACTTCCTATTATGAAAAAATTATTGTTAACTTGGTAGTTTGTTACCAAAATGTAGTCCATTCGCTGTTTCCTTCTAATCACACCGAGGGTAGACTTTGTAGCTCAAATGAAAAGTTTCCCCTCCTGTTGCCATTTTGCTTTTTGTGTTTGTGAATGCTGCTGTTATCAAGAAGCAGAAAGCATGTTTGATATAGAATGTAAGGGAAAATCTCTCTGAATAAAATTTCAATTGACTAGCTTATTCGGTAATCATTTTGTTCTTAATGAGAAAAAGTACAAAGGTACTATGTTTGCATTTGTCTACATAGAACACAGACATGCTTGGAATATTTGTGATTGGACCCTGTCATCGTTGTTACGTAGCTATAATCTTCTTTGATTTTAGTTAATAGGGGAAATGCGTGATATAGTCCTTCGTACAAAGATTTAATAACAGAGAATTGGAGTATGCTGCCTTCTTAAAAGAAATGGGGACAATTGATAGAAAAATCCTTACTCAGGTTGGTGGTTATAGGGAGTGAATGGCGTTCCATTGTGTGCGTGTGTTTTTTTTTTGTTTGTTTTTCAGCTGCAAGTCAACGTGCCTCGTCAACAAGTTGGCAGCCAACCTACTAGTAAGTTATGTTCCATATTCTTCATCTCAAGGAACTCCATGTTATCATGAATAAAAAAAAAAATTACGATAATTTGGTATGGGTTCTATGATTTTTTAACATGGTTTCCAACTGCGGTGCTGTTTCCATTTGCGAGGTTGTAACCTTGAGTGCATCAACTTTAACAGAAAATGAATGGTACCAAGCATCAGAAAGTTGGAGCTCAAGGATATTTGTTTAAATTTTATTACAGGTTGTGCAAAAATTAATGCGGCAAGTTTTAATTAATAATAAATCATAAATAAATAACATCAAATACTTAATTAATCGTGGGACGCTCCAAATGCCCGGATTAGTTCGAATTGGCGTGAAGGACTCACACATGTAACAGTTTGGACTTGAGATGAGGGACTCATTTATATTCAAAAGAGAGTGAAACGCAATGAATTGTTTCGGTTCCAACGACACCCACTTTGAGCATTGCGCATGGTGGAACTAGTACAAATAATGCAAGAGGATTATTTCATTGTAGTCTGTCTAGAGTGTAGAGTGCTGCTAATATATGCACCTCCCCTAATCTTTTAATGAAAAAGGAACCTCGTTCTTCATCACTCCTCACCACCCACCGTACTCCATCAAGAAACCACATCGCAGCCGTGGGCGATCTCACTTCAATCCGTTTAGACTACAAGATTTAAATTCCCACATGAGTCATATATTACTGTATGGGTATGCATTTCTTTCTATATAAATTCGAAACTATGATCACAGGACCTAGACTTGCCAAATCAACAGCAAACCAGGCAATGTGGATCGGAGACAAAATTAAGAAAGGGAATGATTCTTTATCCAAAGCTAAAACCTTAGTCTATTATTTAGAAATATCAGACCAAAGTGTTCGGATTTTTATCATCTCGCTTGCGAGATGTAAGATTTGAGGTTTTGAGACTAGCTTTGCCACACTCTGAATGATTTTTTCACGGCTAAACACAAAAATTCTCCTCCAGAATATCCTAGGTTTAAATGACAGGCTGGATATGGATCCCTGACCTCAAATATAATAATAATATAATGGAAACTTGTCCATTTGATTCTGGTGATGATCAATAGATGGCCCATTGTTTTTCTTTTAATTATTTTAGGAGCTTCGGATCTCTACAAGATTCCATCGCTCACAAAAACTCACTGTCAAAAATTTGAAAACCGGTGGTATCACGTGATACGTTTCAGCATATCATGCCCGGACAATCGAGACCACTCGCACCTTCTGAGGTGGTCCCACTATGATACGAGTACCGAGTCCCTGGAAAACAACTAGTGGTCTTAAATTTTTTTTTTTAAAGTTAGATAGGAAAACAGAAGTTACTGTTCCCGATCGATTCACGGGTCCCGAGCACTGAAGCACTCCCCACAGTCCGCAATTAATTACAACAGTGGCATGAGAAGAATCGTTGTTAAAATTTTAGAAATGGTTTTATAATGATAACAACAATTAGTAGAGATGTATAACAAATTACGAACTATGAAATATGAACGACAAGACACATTTTTTTCCAAGAGAATGGAATAGATAGACCTATACTGTAATTACCCCAATTCAAATAATTGAGAGCGCACATCTAGGGCTAAAATCTGGAACTTTTAATTGTTAAACAATGAGATGTGACCATTGGAATAATCCTTAATTTATGAACAAAACTATACAATTGAATAATTGGTCTTCAAAACAAAATACTAATAAACAAATTCTTTCATAAGAATTTTCAGATACACTAATGCCAGCATCAATTAGATACGAAATATTCATAACGTTTTAATAGCAAAGCACAATCTTATTTTTTTGAGTGTAAAAGGGAGGAAGTGAAATACTTCTCCCAAATTTATTAGAGGAGAAGATTATGTACAAGAAGAATGGAGATGAAAGAAGATAAAAGTAGCTTCCAAACAAGGAGAGCAAGATCAAGGATTAACTTTTGCAGACCCAAGAATCTCCCAAAGATGAAAGGTGTGGAGGGTTTTCTATAGGACCTAGAATATAGAATGCTGCCTGCAAAGGAAGATCCTACCATCCCGTCCAAGCCATATGTGCCGAAACAAATCCATCAGAAGCTGATTCCAAGATTTTTTCAAGGCAGGCTGAAATTTCTGTCCTCCAAGTGTTCTATGGAAAATGCAAATTGGGTGACTAACCTCTAATATTGAGTTAAGTTTTGAAGATGGTCCAAATGCTTCTGGTGAATGGGTATCTAAGAAACAGGTGGGATATAATCTCCTCAATTCAATTTTAAACTTCTTTGGCTTCATTTTGGTAACATTCTGAGATGCCTTCAAAGCATGGCTTCCATATATATGATACGTTTATAACAACATCATCAAAACCATGACCTTGGTGTAGTCTCGACTTAAAAACATTTCAGCTACGTAATGAATGCTGTATGGACTTTAAATTAGAGTCGTATTCCTTATGGACGGTGTGCCTTTTTTCATTTATTTTTGTGGTGAGCGTCGTAATGTTGTATGCCTCTTTGTTGGTGACTTCCTGACCAACCTTCTCTTGCGTACAAAGAGGGCCTTAATGGCTACTTTAGCCAGTATAGTAACACCTCACCTTCAGTCGATGGAACTCTGGAGTCCAGAAAATGTTTTGGATTCTACTAACACCACATTTTTTTTATCCTGCATTTTTCTACTAGAATTATTTCCGTCTAATAATACTGAAGTAGTTTCATTCCCGTAAAATAATAAAATCGAACCGATATTTGTTCTTTTGAGTGGGGAGCAGTGTGGTGCGTGGGCACCGCACGTTCACATACGCACACGAAAAATAGAAAAAGAAGAGAGAAGAAAGGAGGAAAAAGGAAGTGTTGCATTAGACCATCAGCACTTGTAATAAGTTTGCCATTGTGAAATGACCTTCGAATAATATAGCTACGTTTAGAATTAACATAAAGACAGTGTTTCACTGCATAAAATAGACACAGTTTCCCACCCGTTTTTTTTTTTTTAAAGGTGGGTAAAGAGAGATAAAGATGTGAGACAATGAAAGAATATCTATTTGAAGAAAAACGATGAAAGGATATCTTAGTTATCTTTTGACAGCTTATCATTGACAGTACTATTATTTTTTAATAATTTCCTTATTAAGAAACTTTTGTGTTTCATAAAACAATTGGGTTCATGCACCAAACCCTAGCAGGATTAAACTACACTTCATCTATTGTCGCTGGAAGAAGCAAAACTTCTAGAGGGAAAAAGGAGAGAATGAAAAGGAGAACAACTAGAGTGATCCAATCTTCAATAGATCCATAGACATGCTACGTTGCTAATTCGACTATAGCATCAAGTTAGTTGTTCTACACTTCTTATTTGATAACCACTTTTTTTTTTTTCCCTTGGTAATAACTATTTTGATAACTTTCATATCCTCATCTAAATCTCTTTCCTGTCTCTATTTTCATTTGATACATTCTCCTGGTTGCTGTAACAAATGTAACTCATCTCCTTTCTCTATGTGATAATTCAGAGCTTCCAGTCTGTTATCACCCCACCAAACAGTGTCCGCCACAACTTTTTCCATTCTCCAAGTGATTTAAAGCTTTCATTTGACCGTGGTTCTAATTCACAAATTCTGAGACCTTAGAGGTCTTGCATACTTTTCAGTATGAAATTTTATGATTGGTAGTTTTCCCCTCGTCCTCTTGTTTCTTTTCGTTGACCCAGAAAATAAAGGAAAGAACAATCTAGAGGATGTGAGCTTTTAAGAACAAACGGTTTCTACGGCAATACAGGGAATGTAATTCAAGAGTCTTAGAGAAAAGAGATCTAATATATCAGTAGTCACATGTTCCAAACCATGTTTGAGATCCACAAGGAAAGGATCTCCGGAGCTTTTAATGCAAGTAGGTTGTTCTATTCACAAGATCCCTGGTGAAAGTAGTTGTAGGATACCTTTTATTCTTATGGATGAGAGTTGATTTGTTGTCTCTTTCTGCAGTTCGATGCCTCATGTTCGATGCCTTCATACTGCAACGATATATAAACAGGCAATAGATTGACGACACAGAAGAGGATTCATCACAAAACACAATGGCGTATGGTAGCTCAAGATCTGTCAGGTGAGCTTATCAACTGTTCGTATGGACTGATTGCTTCTCTTCTTAGACGTGTTAATACCTTCCAGTTAATTCAATACAAAAGAATTAGATTGAGTTCAGCTTTTCGCGAATATATAATTTCATCCGTAACAAGATAACACAAATCTTTACTTTGTTATGAAATCTAACGCATCATTTTGGTCTTACTATGAATAACTGTTTAACGCCATTCCATGGTGGTGAGAGATTCTGTTCCATGAGTTTTGAATTTGTTCTGCCGGGAAACTTGGATGTCCGTTTGGGATATTTTACCAATAGATATGCTCTTAATATGAAAACAGAGAACCATTCAATCAACAAGGGAATTTCTTATATAGTCCTTAGCTTTTCTTCCATTTTGATGAAGGAAAATGTATCAAATCCCTTGAAGTACTTCATTTTTTGTCGGTCTTTATATTCTAAGTCCTCACAAGAGGATATTCCCTTCACCTTTTTCCTATATTTTTCAGATTTTATGATGATGTTGAAGTTGCAAAACCAACAAAATGCAATTCAAACAATTCGGCCAAACGTACATACAACATTTATGGGGCATGGAGACGGAAATCAGGATCAAAGATCTGTCCCGAGAAGCCCAGCAAATCATTCAAGGAGAAACTACTGTCTCGAGTCTTCTCGGAGGATTATGAATCTTTAATGAGTGTTGAGAGGAAGTTCTTAGATCCTCATGGACGCATAATTCAAGGATGGAACAAACATTCTTGGTGGCATGCCTGGTTTCACTCTTCCTTGACCCTCTGTTTTTTACCTGCCCGGAACTCGGAGAGCAGTGTGCATAGAAATAGGGGTACCACTTGAAGTAGCTCTCACAGTGCTCCGCTCCCTAGCAGATGTGTTCTATGCTGTTCAAATCTTTGTTCGCTATCAAACAGCATTTGTAGCTCCATCCTCTCGGGTATTTGGGAGAGGCGAGCTTGTTATTGATTCTTACAAGATTGCTTCAAGGTATCTATCCAGGGCTTCTGTCTAGACTTCATTGCTGCGTTGCCTCTTCCACAGGTACAAACCAACTACCGCTTTCTTAACCGATCTCTCCATTACGATGCTCCTGTTTTGTTCCGAGTCATGTTGTGGAATAGGAATTTATTTCTTACATTGTCAGAGAAGGGAATTATGTCAAACAACAATATGGTGTTGTAAGTCATGATTGATTAGAATTCTTTTCAATTAAAAAAAAAGAAATATATATCCATTTTATGGCTGTGACATCATTTCAAGTACCATGTAATACAGAAACTATACTATAAAATTATGGAAGATCATATACTAATTATAACATACAACTCAATCAATCATCTGTCATCAACTATAACCATCTTTTCTGATGAAGTTAATATAACCGACTTTAAATGTGGTTAACATGATTAGTGAACTGTTTTTCCTGAATGTTCTCCAACAAAAGGATGATTGAATGCAGAACACAAACTAATGTAATCTTGTGATGCCAGTAGCATCTGTTGCTTGTACTTTATTTAACGTTTATTAACTAAAACTGAACATGATCTGGTCAACATAGGATCCAGTTTGGTTACTGACTCAGATACAAACCATGTCTTCATTAATTGTCATTGCATTAGATGTGCATCACAAGTTCAAGTTTCTCTTATAATTTTTAGGATTGCTAAAAAAAATTTTTAGGCCTTGGCTGTAATTACTGAAGTTTTCAGTTAGATCACAAAGAACGCAGATGTGGTAGATGTAAACCCACGCATGTTTGATCTTTTTGTTGTAGTTTCCATTACATTAGTATACGTGGAACTGACCTTGAACTCGTGTTCGCAGTTTCTGATATGGATTGTCATTCCCAACCTAAGAGGTTCCACAATGGCTCATACGAAGAACCTCCTTCGCTTTAGCATCATCCTGCAGTACCTCCCAAGGCTATTCTTAATATTTCCACTCTCAAAGCAAATTGTAAAGACAACAGGAGTGATGACTGAAACTGCATGGGCAGGAGCTGCATACAACCTCGTACTCTACATGCTTGCAAGCCATGTAAGTAAAGTCCATACCTCATTTAGTAGATAATGCATGTTGACCAGTACCATGATCCATCCAAGATCTCTGCTGTTAAGACATCTAGAAAGCCTTCATAAAGTGTAGATCCTATTTCACTTCTCGTATTTGAAATTCCCTGACTGCAGATTTTATCAATGGCAGTGGAAGTTTTTCTAATTCTCAGTTGCATATCACTGTATTCTTACATAATCCTCTTGAGTTAAAAATGAAAATGCATGATAACAAGCAAATAGATCCAACTGCATATAATTAAGAATCTGATTGACTCAGATTAATTTCTCATTTTTTATCTTATAAGCAATCTATTTGCCTCGTGAGTGTAGGTTCTAGGAGCATGTTGGTATCTTCTGTCAATCGAGCGACAAGAAGCATGCTGGAGAGAGGCCTGCCATCTTGAAAGCTCATCTTGTCAGTACCAATATTTCGATTGTAGAAGCATCGACAATTCCTCGAACAACTGGTATCAATCAAGCAATGTAACAGATCTATGCGACCCAAATAAGAATTTCTATCAGTTTGGGATCTATGCTGATGCAGTGACCTTTAATGTCACATCCTCACCATTCCTCCAGAAGTACTTTTACTGCTTCTGGTGGGACTGAAGAATCTAAGGTAAGCATTATGCCCGGATCTCCCTAAAAATGTTTAATCTGAACTATGTATGCCTGATATTCATTATATATATTCTGCAGCTGTCTGGGACAAAATCTCTCAACAAGTACATTTGTAGGAGAAAACTGCTTCGCCATTATCATCGCCATTGTTGGATTGGTGCTCTTTGGTTTGCTCATTGGCAATATGCAAGTAAGTTTACACAATCAAGTATTGTCCAATAATCCAAATGATAGACAATTCCTTTTCCATGGACTAGTCACTGTCTATTCAACACAAAGACTATCAAATTCCAAAGATGTGTTATTAGCTCATGATTAATAGTTTCAAAGCACGAACATGAAAGAGGAAAGCAAGGAGGAGGCTCCAAATGCAAATACTGATTTCAAGTAAGCAATTAATTATATATATTAAGAAATCCAAAATAGAACTGTAGAATTACAGAAACAATTCCATGTTCCAATCCTTAGGAACAAGATCTGTAAGAACAAATTAAGGGATAGACAACACTGGTTGGATGATGATGTATACGTAAGCTTTGTTATCAAGGTGCCAATTAAGTTGAGACCGGTGAAGTTGTCACAAGATAACTGCATTGCATATTTCAAGTATTAATCTTTTTCCTCTTTCTTTCCTTTTATTTTTATTTTCATTTTTTTATTCGACAGTCCTATCTCCAAGCAACAACAGTCCGATTGGAGGAATGGAGGCTCAAGAGGACTGACACGGAGCAATGGATGCGTCACCGGCAGCTGCCACCAGAGTTGAAGCTGTCCATTCGAAGATACCAAGAGCATAGATGGGTGGCAACCCAAGGGGTGGACGAAGAAGAACTGCTTCAGGACCTTCCACGGATCTGCGCAGAGACATCAAGCGCCATCTATGTCTCGACTTGGTTCGAAGGGTAAGGATGGATCCATCTTCCTGGTTGCTGCTTTGTTCAATTTCCAGTCAATATGTCAACATGCATCGTAATGATGACCAGGTCAACCATTGACTTTGGAGAACATAAGTCCATCTAATGAACAATAAAAACCAAAAAAAAAACCTACGGATCCAGTTATAGGCCAACAACACTAACCTTAGCAGCTCGTTTTGAATTAAACCATATTTTTAGGATGACGCACCTATTCGTGATTTAGACAAGAGAAGGAGAACACATATATGAACTTCGCTGGACGTTTTTAAAGATTTCTGTGTCCATTTCTTCTTCTTCTTCTTTTTTAACTATCCAATTAATTCATCCTTCGTTTACGTCTTGAATTATTAATCCACTTCCAAGCACTTGGATTTGGCATTCTGGGTGTTAATTTGAGCAGAATAAATATATAAATTGTGTGCAGGTGCCGCTGTTCGATCAGATGGACGATCGAATGCTGGACGCCATCTGCGAGCGGCTGAAGCCGGCCCTCTACACGCATGGCACATACCTCGTTCACGAGCTCGACCCCGTCAACGAGATGCTGTTCATCATCCGGGGCTACCTCGACTCCTACACCACCAACGGCGGCCGCAGCGGCTTCTTCAACTGCTGCCGGATCGGGCCCGCCGAGTTCTGCGGCGAGGAGCTACTGACGTGGGCGCTCGATCCCCGTCCGGCGGCCTTCCTCCCCTCGTCGACGCGCACCGTCCAAGCGGTGTCGGAGGTGGAAGCATTCGCGCTGGTGGCCGATGACCTCAAGTTCGTCGCCTCGCAGTTCCGGAGGCTCCATAGCAAGCAACTTCGGCACACGTTCAGGTTCTACTCCCACCAGTGGCGCACCTGGGCTGCCTGCTTCATACAAGCAGCATGGAGGCGCCATAAGCGCCGGAGGCCCTCCATCGAGCTCGCCCTCGATGACGCGCCGCTTGAGTTGATGGAGTCGCGGAGAGCGCCAGACCCGGGGACGGGGGCCACCGTATTCGTGGCGCGTTTGGTGGCCAGCACGAGGAGGGAAGGCGGCGAGGCATCATTGGTGCCGGATTGTGGCTTGAAGAAGCCATCCGAACCAGATTTTTCTGTGGAGGAAGACGGCTAGCTTATGCTAACCGACGCTCGGTGTACGTACGGAGACAAGAAAGAGAGTACTGTGGGAGTGGAATATGTACCTTGTTTAACAACCTTTTTAACTTTGTCAAGTAATAGCAGGTCATGACTCGTACCCCTCTACCTACAAACTGGAGATTACATATATATTTGACTCACTTAAAAAATTTGGACTTCAATGGTGACAGTCTGGGTGATAGAATAACCATCAAATAACTTCATCCTCTTGTCTCTCCGTCTATCCTCTTCTTATCATCTTAGCGCTGCAGACCTTTCTTTTTTACCTTCTTTTGATGCAAGACCCTTTTTTTTTTTTTTTAGATGATGGTGCTGCAGACTTGTTAATTTCTACTCCAATTCAGCCTTTGCGAGCAAGAGTCCATCATCAAGTCAGCTTTGGCGAGCAAGAATTCCTTATTAAGCTTTTTAAAGGATGGTTACATGTTCTGTAAATGCATTTCCCAAGATCACGCTTTCTACGGACCCACAAAATCAAGTCGTCACAATTTTGATCTTCCATATTTTACATTTAAAAAAAGAAAGAAAAAAGAGAAAGAGTATATTCCCCGTTACTTCGTTATTCCACACTACAAAGCCATACATCTAGCCTCACCTTATCCTATGAAATCAATAAAAAAATTTGATGCTTTGCATGAGATTTTAAGAAACGTATCTATTGCTGCTCGATTTGATTGAGATCGGAGGGAAGACGATGGAGCCTCACACAGGGATGCTGGTGCTGGAGTGACCTGTAAAATAAGTCTAAACCAGAGATTTTCACTCCGATGAGGACTTTCCGACACTCAAGTTAGATTCAGAGAATAATAGAAGCAGCAACGAGTTCTCTGAGAGTGATTGATTGACTTATCTTGATCTTCGGGGCTTTGATTGCTTGTATAGAAGGTTGTCGAACAGCTGGTCATACAGCTGTATGATCGTGCGATCCTGCTATTGCAAGGCCGTTGCACATGCCATTGTGGACAAGATAATCCAGCTCTTAATTGCTTCTGTGGAGTGAGGAGGCCGTTACTGACAATATATTGAGTGGGAGATTTGAATATCCTCAAAGATCGTGCTTGACCAGTTGGCCTTTTAAATTGGATGAGTGGTGTCACCTCATGGTATATGAGGGTCCCATCTCTTAATTGCATGGGCCATCAATCAGGAGCTGAGAGTATGAAAAGATTTTAGCTTTCATATACTCTCACGTAGGGGTATTTACTATTTTTGACCTTTTCTGCATGGTGTGGTGGCTGCCATGATATGAAGACAGCTAAATATAAAAGATAGCTCAGCTCAGCACATAGCTCAGGATAACTCATATCAGCATAAATAAGGCTCAAGATAGCTCATCTCATATCAGGATAGCTCATCTCAGCATAAATGAGGCTCATGATAGCTCAGCTTATATCAGGATAGCTCATCTCAGTATAGCTATAGCTCATGATAGCTTTTCTCATATCAGGATAGCTCATATGAGCATAAATGAGGCTCAGGATAGCTTTTTTCAGCAAAATGAGACTCAGGATAACTCAGCTCATATCGAGATAGCTCATATCAGCATAAATGAGGCTCAGGATAGCTTAGCTCATATCAGAATAAATGAGGCTCAGAATAGCTTTTCTCAGCATAAATGAGGCTTAAGATAGTTCAGCTCATATCAGGATAGCTCATATCAGCATAAATAAGGCTTAAAATAGCTCTTCTCAGCATAAATGAGGCTTAGGATAGCTCATCTCAGTATAGATATAGCTTAGGATAGCTCATCTCATATGAGGATAGCTCATCTTAATATAAATATAATTTTTCTCAGTATAAATGAGGCTCAGAATAGCTCAGCTCATATTAGGATAGCGCATCTCAGCATAAATGTAGTTTTTCACAGCAAGCATATGGCTCGACATACCTCTTTGCAGCAAGCATATGGCTCGACATGTCTCTTCACAGCAAGCACATGGCTCGGTATGCCTCCAAATCTACGTTCCAAATATGAATTTGAGGCATTTATGATACCACCGTAACACTATCCCTTACTCTCGAGTTTGAGAATCAGGCAAAGGGAGTATTACTAATGTGATGCCTCAGCCCAGGGATGTTCATCCATGCATCCCGTTAAGGCATCAGGATGCCTGTAAGCACAAGTCTTCAACTAGTATGAAATTATCCCCAACACTAGCCTCCTACTCTCGAGTCCGAGTCAGTATAGGGTCAAACGAAGAGAGTACTTCAAAATTGTCGAAGACTTAACAAGAAAATCTTTGCAGCGTGACATCTTTCGCTCTACTCATCCTCACGTGGGCGGCATCTTTGGTCTACCTATCTTGGGACGAGAGGCATTGTTGCTCTGCTCATTCAGCCAATCAAAGGCTGGTCCGGATGAAGATTGACGGGCTGGAGGATTTGGAGAGAACTCGATGGGCTGCAGAGTTTCATAGGTTATCCTCCGCAAAAGTATGGCTTGAAGAAAAATTCGACGAGCTGGTACTACAAGAAAAGAGAGTTTTTACGATGAATTTATTGACGACGGAAATATTTTTGTCGTCAATAAGATTATTTACGATAAAAATTATATTCATCGCTAATAATAAAATATTT
>KE504765.1:648620-667411 GCA_000441515.1 Elaeis oleifera | reverse complement strand
GCAAATACCATTTTTTAGATTAAATTTTTCATCCTATTTTTTTAACGACGAAAAAATTCATCGCAAATATCATTTATTAGCGATGAAAATTTTTTTCATCGTAAAATATTATCAACGACGGAATTATTTACGATAAATTATTAGCGACCAAAATTTCATCGCTAATATGTATTAGCGACAAAAATCGATTATTAGCGATGAAAATTTCATCGCTAATAACTTGTTTTGTTGTAGTGGTCTGGATAGAGATCGATAGACTAGCCTAGATAGAGATCGATGGGCAGTTGAACATTAGACCTTTTCGGCTTAAAGAAATGAGGAAATAAAGACCTGCTATGGATTTTAAGAAGAAAGACCTGGGAATTGACTCCTATAACCTTAGTCATCAAGGAAGGAATTTTTTCTTTCTCTTTCTAAGGGGCTGCGCGTAACTATTTAGTGGTCTTGGTTGAAATATAGAGATCGACATGCTGGAGGATCCGGAGATAACTCGACGGGTTGGAAGATCCAGAGATAACTCGACAGACTATGGAGGTCCTATAGATTATCTTCCATAGGAGTACGGCTCAAAGAAAACTCGATGAACTGGCCTAGATAGAGATCAATGGGCTGGAGGATCCTGAGATAACTCGACGGTCTGTGGAGGTCCCATAGATTATCCTCCGCAAGAGTACAGCTCAGAAGAAAACTCAACGAGCTGGTCCGGATAGAGATCGACAAACTAAAAATCCGAAGATAACTCGACGAGCTGCGGAGGTTCCATAGATTGTCTTCCGTAAGAGTACGGCTTGAAGAAAACTCGACGAGCTGGTCCGGATAGAGATCGACGGGCTCCATCTGAGGTTTGTAATTATGGACTTTATTTTGCTTAGGTAGGCTTTTTGGTGATATTGACCCTTTGAGGCTAATTTTTTGGAGGCCTCATCTTAGTCCTCACCTCATCATCGTGGCCTTGGTTCGATCTTCACTGCAGCTTAAGTGTTTGAAGACCTGTTGTTCAAAAAGAATAATGCAGGATAATAATAAGATTGGAAAGCTTTTTACCATGAGAGTTACGAGCTCTGTTTGGGAGCTTTTAGATTTTACTTGACTCCTATTATTTGTCTCAGTTTGTGCTTATTTTTGCTTCAGATTGGCCTGCATCTTGGATCTGCATGATCTCACCTCGGATCTCAGATCTGCAGATTTACTTCAGACTTGCATGCTTTTACCTCGAATCTGCATGTTTTACCTCGGATCTGCATGCTTTGACTTTAGATTTGCATGATTTACCTCGGATCTGTATGCTTTGACCTTGGATTTGCATGATTTATCTCAGATCTGCATGCTTCGACCTTGGATTTGCATGATTTTATCTCGGATCTGCATGCTTTGATCTTGGATTTGCATACTTTTCTTCGGATGGGTTCAATTGACCTGGATCTGAACATCGAACCCATTTAATGTGGATCTAGCTTTGGATTGGCCATGTTCCACCATCTCCATACACTCTTGTACTTATTTTTGACTTAGAATGTTGTGGGTCCATGTCCCGCATGTGTTCCACCATTTTTTTCCATAGGTTGTCCACCTAGGCCATAATGAATGAAAATAACGTACCTTGGGGCCACTTATGGATGGCCATGGCACTGTCGTAAGCCGGACCTTGGCTGTGGGTGATTTTAGTGCCGCTGGATGCAAGGCATGTGAGCAAAGAGCGCCGCGCATGGATAACTTCGGATCTGCGATGATCCGAGCCTCAGATCGACCTCGATCTCAACTTTACATTGACCAAATTTTACTTCAGCCTGAACATGCCGCTCGGTGGAGCCACAATCTAGGAGGGTCTTGAGTTATGGAAACTTGAGGGAGTCTTCCTCTTTTATTGGATTCCAGTCTGCTGTAATCTTGGATATTGCAATATCCTTTCTTATTTGGATCCCTCCAAAATTTAATTTTAGATTTAAAATTAAAAAATTATGTTGTCTCACTTTTATTTAAGCGTCGTGATCTCCTTCCCTGTTTGAGCCTATTCAAGAGTTTTAAATATATATATATATATATATAATAAAATAAAATAATTCGAGGATCGAGAATTTTCGTATCTCTTTCCTCGTCTTATTGACTTTTCTGCCTTCATTGTAAGTGGGTGGTGGGCACTGCGCCATAAAGGTCAGGGTTGACATGGGCGCTGGAGCAAGATGTGTCTCCTGCCGCACATCATTGTTCTGCTGCATCATTTGAATCGCAATGGTCAGGTATATATTCACCGGACCAGAGTATTGAACTGATCCGCACTTATCTCCACGACCGACGGAGGCGGCGGTGCTGGTGGTGATGGCGATGCGGGGGCCTTGTTACCTGCACGGGCTTCCTCATTTTTGGAAGAGGCATTGTTGAACGCCATGAAGAAACTTTGCGTGGCGCCATTGCATGCTCACTTGGCTTCCCGAAAATGGACCTGAGCCCTCCTCCGTGTGGAGGGACTGGTTGTTGTGATGCTGGTGCATGATTTTCTCCAGCACCGACGATGATTCGAGAGGCGGCAGATCACCCCAATTGCCTGGTGATAGTTTCTTTGGTGGCATGATGCGAAAGTAGACCATTCCTCTATCTGTTGCTTCTCGATTTGGTTGAGATCGGAGAGAAGGCAACTGAGCCTTGTGTAGGGATGCTGGCGCTGGAGTGACCTGTAAAACAAGTTCAAACTGGAGGTTTTCGCTCCGACGCTCAAATCAGATTCAGAGAATAATAAGAGTAGCAATGAGTTCTCTGAGAGGGATCGATTGACTTATCTTGATCTTTAGAACTTTGGTTGCTTATATAGAAGACCGTCGAACAGCTGATCATACAGCTATATGATCGTCCGATCCTGAGATTGTAAGATCATTGCACATGCCATTATGGGCGAAATAATTCAGCTCTTAATCACTTCTGTGGAATGAGGAGACCGTTACTGACAATATATTGAGTGAAAAATTTGAATATCCTCGAAGATCATACTTGACCTATTGACCTTCTTAAATTGGATGAGTGATGTTGTCTCATAGTACATGAGGATCCCATCTCTTAATTGCATGGACCATCAATCAGGAGCTAAAATATGAAAAATTTTAGCCTTCATATGCTCGCACGTAAAGATATTTATTATTTTGATCTTTTTGCATGATGTAGATGGCTGCCATGGTATGAAGATAATTAAGTATAGATTTTGATCTTTCTGCATGATGTAGATGGCTGTCATGGTATGAAGATGATTAAGTATAGAAGAATAGCTCAGCTCAGCACATAATGCAGAATAGCTCAGCTCCGCACATAGTGCAGAATAACTCAGCTCATATCAAAATAGAACATATCAACATAAATGAAGCTCAGAATAGCTCTTCTCCTATTCTTCTCAGTATAAATGAGGCTCCAAATAATTCAACTCATATTAGAATAGCTCATCTTAGCATAAATATAACTCTTCACAGCAAGCATACGACTCTACATGCCTCTTTACAGCAAACACATGACACAACATGCCTCTTCACAGTAAGCACGTAGCCCAGCATGCCTCCAAATTTACGTCTCGGTTATGAATCCAAAGCATACATAATACTACCGTAACGTTACCCCCTTTCGAATCTGAGAATCAAACAAGAAAATACTACAGATGTGATGACTCGATCCAGGAACGTTCATCCATGCATCCTGTTAAGGCATCAGAATGCCTGTAAACATAAATCTTTGGCTAGTATAAATTACCCCAACAAAATCCATTCAGAATCTCAAGGCATCATCCATAACTGGGTCACAAGCGACCTTTAACCTCTAATACCGCAAAACCATTAAAAAACCCATACCATGGGCTGCGGATGAAACTCCACATGATGAAGAGTCTCAAAAGTATATACCATATATGAAATTTAGACGGAGCTTGAATAAAGTCATCGGTTAAAAACCCAAAATCTAAATTCAGTCAATAAGTGATATCCAAGTCAAAAAGAGTGATAAAAACCATTACACGAGAGCTTGACGGCACACCCTCAAGCCAATAGTAATGAAAGACCCAGGTTAGCTGCACCACAAGTACGACATGCCTATCTTCTGCGCAAGAGAGCTTGATCCTCATTTCGGATTCCTGAGAACAATAATGACAGAGTCCCCACGAAGGAACATCTTGCTAATGAATCTATCCTTGTTAACAGGGAGAGCCTTCTTCTTGCCTTTACCAGTCTTGGGTATCTGAAAAAAAAAACAATAACCAACCATTGTAGACACAGTAATGATGTAAAAATAACGATAATTAAGTGTTGAAACCACCTCCGTCCACATTTCCCTGACGTTTTCGAGAACCATGTTACAATGGCGATCAAATGCTCTCACACGGCCAAGTAGCTTCTTGTTGTTCCGGCAATTAATGAGCACCTGATGTGGCAATAGTTTTTAAGTCCAAATCTTATTGAATTGTTTTCTTGGAATTTCGAGCACAGAAGGTAAAGAATAAATGTAATCCAATTTTTTGCCAGATGACAAGAAGAACACGATTAAAAACAGATTCTCTACAAAGACCAACTGAAGGAATTCCTCCTCTATAGGATGTATGTCAATGACTCAAAATTGCAAAAAAAGCAGAGATCACTAATAATCAATGCCATTTACTTGGGGTGGAAATTGGTGGGACAGATTGAGTTGGAGCCTGGTTGAGATCATACATCAAGGCCCTATGGACCTGACCACAGCAGACATGTTGACTTGTTTAATTGCCTCAGGCCCATCTAGCTTGGGCCTTCAATTGCATGGATGAGAAATTCTTTGTGCATCGCAGACGGGGCAGAAAATCCGACGTAAAGCGCACCACTTTATGTGATTGATCCACGTAGCCATCGCTTTCTAACATGCATTTAATGCCTGTAATTCTACTTTTTTGCTTAAAAATTTGTATGACGAAAATATCCCTATCCTCTGGAAAAAAAATTGTGACACCCTGTGGCATATTATGACTTCATATATGCAAAATGCCATAATATAGCGCAGGAAATTATGACATCCTGTACATATTATCACATCCTGCGTTAAATTATGACTTCCAGCATGCAAGATGTCATAATATAGCCTAAAATATCATAATATGGCTCAGGATATCATAATATGGAAGGGAGCATTGTTGTCCAACTACTTTCCAACGCATAATGTCTGCAGCTTTATTTTTTTCTTTAAAATTTAAATGATGAAATACCTCTTTTTTTGAAGAAAATTAGGATATCCTGCGTTATATTATGACATCCTGTGGACAAAAATTATGACTTTTTGAATGCAGAATGTCATAATATTGACACAAAATGTCATAATTTTTTAAAGAACAGAGACATTTTTGTCATTCAAAATTTTAAACGAAAAATAAAACTGCATATATTAAATACGTGTTGGAAAGCGGTGACTAGATGGATCAATCGGACAAGACGGTGTGCTCCACGTCGGATTTTCTACACCACCCGCGGTGCACAAAGAATGTCCCTTGCATGGATAGACTGATTTGATGTTTCTGTCATCAATTTTTAATTGTTTGAGCCACAAGCCAACTCAAAATCCATGTTACTGTAGCAAAAAATTAAACCCATTTGGAAATTAAAACTAAACACACCTACTAGTGAATAATAATATAACAAAGCAAGAAAATTTTAATATAAATCACATACCTCTAAGTAAATATTACATGCCAACCCAACTTTTAAACAAGTTTTCTCCACAGTGAGTGAGATGTCCGAACTCTAAATCACAATCTTCCTATGGCTCAACGGGTTAAAGGATCTTGACCCAAAACCCACCAACCTGCTGGAGGGTTCGGGTCCAGCTGATCCATACCTGGCCTGCTAACCCGAAGGTAAGGCTAGGCAGGTCAGATCAGGCAAATGGGTCTGGGTCAGGATTGCCACCCTTACATTCATTTAATAAGCTCATTCTAAAGAATACAACACAGGAAGGTTATGCAGCAATTAAGCTAACCCTCTTGTGAGAATAATGTTAGACACACATTAAACCGCATAAGTCTCTTACCTGGGTATTGTTTTGACACTCATCATCAGAACAGAAAGAGGGCCTGTGTTGAATTCCTCCTCTTCCTTTTTCCAGCCTATAAGAAGTGGAACAAGCAAGCATTCATCAGTTTGTTCAAGAACATTGTAATATAGCTTATAGAAGCATCAAGATTTAGCTGATACAAGCATAAAGTGGGTTTGCATCAGCGATAGTTATCATAGTTAGCACTTAATATGTTGTCCTTTACAGCACTGTCTTCAACGAGCTTCAAAACTGTACTTCCACATAGCAATGTTTTTTATGAGGGAGATGAAAGATGTAAATCAGTAGCAAGTCTCAAAATTTTTAAGCTAAGGAGAAGTCCAAAGAATTAGACCTGACCAAATTGAAAGATCAATTTCAAGCAAAAACATGAAGGCAAATAGAGCAATATAATAAGCAAAAGAATACTTTCATCCATTGAATACATTTCTTGCACACCCATCATGTTTTTTGCTATTGCTCATTGTCTTTGGCTCTTCAAGGCATGTTTTATTCCATGAATAACTACAAATTTGTATCAAAGATTTGATATCTAATCTGTTTCTGTTACCTCTCTTAGTTTTTCAGTAATTGGTGGACTCTTCACCTTACAATGTAAACTGAAATCTGTCCCCAATCTGAATTGTTCCCAAACAATGAGCTTGTGACATAAGTTCACCAGCATTCACAACCAGCCAAGAAGACTAGTTCAGGTTCAACTTTATGTCATCCTAGGACAAAGAAACATGATTCATGTTGTGCAGTCTCCAGGTTAAAGGCTCTGGCATACCAACTTGATACAGACTCAAAATTTACCTGATCAGATATAATACTGTCCTTGACACAAGATCAACTTGAAATCAACCAAAATTAATATTTGATAACTATTTTCATATGTACTAATTGGGATTCCATCATATTTGTGAAATATCCCTCAAAGATCCTTTATTTGCATATTGACACTTCATAAAGTTGAAAGCACATGTCCATCCAAAAGCCTTTTATTTGCATATTTAACCTTCTTACATTATTCAGTCAATTCTCATCATTGTATGCTACATTTGGCTGGGACTTGAGGTAACACAGTGTAGCATTGACTACATTTCTTTATCTTTTAAACAAACTTGAGGGGCATATTCAGAAATTTTATGCCAATAGTACCGACGTATTTTCATTTTTGACAGATAAATAACTAAGCACTATCAAGAATGTATATCTGCCTATCCAAAAGGCTTAAATTTGAATGCATAACCTTCCTATCATATCGAGTTAGTCTTTATCAAATGAGCCAAGTTTACCTGGACACAACTTAATTTAGCATTACCTATTTCATTTTTTAAAAAAATGAGGTGCATATTTAAAATTTTATCTAATTTTTATTCTTTGACAGCTAAATAAGCAACAAAGGACCTTTCAAAAGTATTATACAAAGTTAGTGATGGGGTTAAATACTGAAATAATATGGTAATAGATCCTTTTGTTTGGAGAATGCTATTTAATCTAGCTTATACATTTTTGGATAACTCTACCAAAATTCTAGTGAAACCTTAAAAACCTCCTGGGATGAAATTAATCGGGTCAGTTGGTCTACATGAAACTAAAACCAACTCTCTGGAGCTTGGTTATACAAGAACCGTGAAACAATGGAAGGATGGAAGTTGGTGGGAGGGTTTCATCTAAAGGTTTTATGTTGCATACCTAAATGACACGAGATCATGAGTAGCAACTTGATAGTTCACAAAAATGGACCTACATAAATAGAACCCCTGGTATACATTGTTAGTTACATAACAACCTGTCTCAGGTCAATGGGGCATTCAAGTCAACTAACTCGAATCACATGACGGCGTGTCCAAAGAATGGGAGAGATCATCAACCACAATCATTCAAAACCAATTCATAGGTACACTCCAACACATAATACAATCGCCCATAAAACATGCAAGGAGCATATGCCTCTTTAATGAGGACATGCCATGATGTAGGCATTACCGACCTCAAGAAACTAAAGATGGGAACAAAATTAAGGCTGGCAAATGAAATCTCCACCTTGGTAAATGCTCAAATCCCACTTTAAAAAGCCTTTGTTCTATAAGAATTCTTAATCTCAATCACAAACAGAAATCCAACTTGACAACCATTGGTTATTTAGGGGCTTATATAAATGCAAGCAATCAAGGTAGCATCCATAGCTAGACTGCCCTACTAGTCACATCCTACTTGACTAACACAAGCATACTAAAAGCAAAGAAGGCATCAAGGGTGACAAAGTGCCCATAAGCCTTTTATGGAAAAGATGAGTGTTTCTTTAATTCCCTTTTATCAAAAAGTTATACACTTATTAGTGAAAGAAGTTGAATTCGAGGGCAACTTGGACTCACAGGCATTACGCCAAGGAGAAGACAACTATCAAGATCAACAAGGTCGAATAATGAAATGTAACCTATTCAAGTAGCTCCAAAATTGGCATACATCTAATAGTCAAGGGTGGTTTAAGGGACGTTTCCAAGATGAACAATCATTACCTTGATTGTGCCATTTAATGTCTAATTACCTTGACTCTGACATTTATTTGTCCAGTTGATCCGAACACTACTCTTAATCACAACTCCAGTTTTTAAAAGAATTACCACAGGGGGGAGGTCCAGGCAAATAACCATGTTATAAAGTTTCGGCCACAATTGCAAAACCAAATAAGAACTTGACTTTTGGTCTGAACCAAATGACTTATGTAAATTCGAAGTTTCGGGCCTTCTGACAGAAACTGACATATGACTAATCTGTGTTTGTATTTGTCATTTTCTCATCTCTTTGAATTTTAAGAAGTATTTTGTCTAGATCAAATTCATATTCTTTAGAAAAGACTTATAAAAACCGGCGCTTGTCCTAATGGTTATACCTTCTGCATAGCATCCAGAAATTCTGCTTTTTTGAATCTTTGGGGGTTGGGGAAAGAGACGGCTTTGGAGCAATGTCATTGTACGAAGTAATTCAAAGAAGTAATTTTTGACAGATGCAACCATTCTAGTGTTCATATCTCTACTACATCGAATTTTGTCTGTTAGATTCTCAAATATTACAGATATGAACTGCACCTATTAAATAATGTGAAATTTTACTTCTTGTTTAAAAGCAACAAAAAAAAAAAATCAATTGTTTTAGCACAAAGTTAAAAGTTAGCCACAGTTTCAAACAACACAATATCACTAATATGATTTCTTATTTATTTTCTAGAATTATATAGTTTTTCTTTACACTTTTCCTGATCTTTTTCTTCTTTTAAATTTTATTTTAACTGAAACTACCCAAGCTACAGAAGAAATCAATGTTTTAAAACTGGACCAAATAATGAATTGGCAAGCTGTACAGTTTCTGGGTCGACCAGTGATGCCAAAGAGCAGTACAAGGAGCTTCATAGTGCTGTGTGAGGCCTTGAGGTGCAGGGCTTTGGAAGTGGGGAGAAGATAGCGAGGGTCGGTGGAGGAGGAACAAGAGGATGAATCCTCCAAGGGAGAAGGCATTGGTGCTGCCCGTGCTCCTCGTATAGAGCAAGGGAGCTTGAAGGAGGAGTCCCCAGAGGGGACAATGAAGAAGGCAAAGATGGAACAAGTGAGGCTGAGGTGGAGCCAGAGATAGCGAGGAAGCATCGGTGGATGGAGCTAGCAATGGCGAAGGGGGATGGAGATGGAGCAAGGGAGGACGTCGGAGGGTCTAGGCAAAGGAGCTGAGGATGGAGGCAGAGACGGCGATGGCGAGGTAGGCAGTTGGGTTGGCATTGGTCACCAGTCCCACTGATGAAGTAGAAGAGAGAGAGAGAGAGAAGGGAGGGCCGCCAGCCACTAGCACCGAGACATTGTGGTAGGGTGCAGAATTAGAGAAACATGCAGGAGAGGGGGGGCCAGGCAAGACACAACCAGAGAGGAGGCTGGGAAGGATGGAGAGGGGAGGAGAGACCGAGAGAGGGAAAGCATATTACTGGCCAACCTTGCCTCCACCCATGTCCGCCACCTCCACTGTCATCGGCCATTGAAGAGAACAATCAAAGAAGACCACCGGAGACTAGGGAAGAAGAAAATAGAGACCACAGCCACTTACGATTTCAGCCAATAAAGAATTTTGAGTTAAAAATAGGTCAAACCAGACCGGACTGGCTGGTATGACTGGTTCGACCGGTTCTCCCATTTTTGACTGATTTTTCAACACTTTTAAAATATCCTTTGAACTGGACCAGATAAGCTATCAGTCCTCAGTTAAAACGATCGGACCGGCTGGTCCGGTCCAGTTTTAAAAAACAATGGCAGAAATGGCAAAACTCTTTAGGCCAGCCAAAGCCAGAACCAAGCTTTAAATCTTGCAACTGGGCTGCTGCCTTAATATTTGGTAAATGCAACAACTGGGGATTGATTAAGTTCAATGTCACAAACGAAACAATAAAGCATAAAGAAGAATGCCTCACAACTTCTTCCAACAAAAGGATCTAGGGTTCCTAACCTGATATTTTGGGTCAAACAGGCATTACATTTAAACTCATGAGCATATCTCATAAACGAATTTGATATCTTTTTGTACATAAAAGGATGCGACCAACCTAACTCAATCTAACATATCCAGAATTTTACCTATTTTAGAACACTAATTCATTAGTCATAGTTCAAAGTTCAAACTATGAGAGTCTACTAGCAAGCAACTTCATAGACTCGTAGTCCAACAAGTCCCAAATTGAGGCAATAATTTCCCCATCTCAACTTGAAGGAAGAATTAATGTCGCTTCTATTTCTCTTCTTCTATCCTTTTCAAGCCTATTTTGATCTTATGGCTCTCAACCACAAAAGCATTGCTGCCTCCAACCCTAGGCCACCTTCAGCTCAATGGATAGCTGCACCATTTTCACGCTAAGAGATATTCGATCAAGATGGACTTAAATAAACTGGTTTAGATTTTTGATTAGGTCAAAGCATCTTAAACAACGGGTAATCTGTTCCTTATCTTGGGCTTCTTCTCTTGATCCCTTCAAGGTATGCATTTCTCTTTTTTAAAATTGAACAGCCACCCTCTCAATATTCATGGAAAAAATCTGTATAGTTTTAAAGTTACTTAAAAGGTATATAATTTCTTATTACTTAACTTCAAAAAATTTGTCTAGTTTCTAAAGTGAATTAAAGAAAAGGTAATATGCTTTTTATTTGTTAACTTTTTTTTTATAAAAAGATTCACCCAACAAAATTTTGCTAACAGTGCAACTTTGCAAATCAAGCTCCAATGGCTCTAAGAAACCAGGATGAGAGCAGAAGACCACATGCATAATCTACTCATAATGGCAAAGCACAATTCATGACTGCCACTTTTAGTAATAAAGGACTCATATTCTTGCATTTTGATATTATCAGGTTAGCAGTGACATGTTAAAAAATTGAATGAGCTTGCATCTAAAAGGAATATCCAGTTTGCATAGACCTCCAATCACATTGCCATGATATCAAGTTTCAACTTTCAAAAAACATGTCTAACAAGTAATATTAAGATAGTCACTTTACAAAAACATGCAGCTTAGATGTTGGTTTTACAAACTTACGTTAGTGTCGTCCTCCATTGGCTTACTGCAAAAGAAAGCAAAAACCTATGTTAGCTCATTAGTAAACAGAAGATAAAAATATCATGCATGACTACAATAACATTAGTAGCTGATCGAGAAAATAAATTTAAGCCAGGCAATCAAAAATGGAAACACTGGTGCAAAGGAAGCTTCCCAAAAAACTGAAACAAATGAATATGTAAGAAGAGAAGTTCTAAAGCCTAAATGAAAAGCAATATGCAAAATGCTAATTAGCAACACAATCAGAAGAACTCAAAAATTTTTCCAGCAACTTAGATTTTGAAGTGCTTTTTCAATTATTCATGTTCTTACACAAGGAGGCATGGGTATAGAATCTTATAAGGTCAGTTATATATTGTTCTCTATCAAGGCATTCCCAAGAAAGGGGAAGTGGAAATATTTATTATTCTGCAACAAAGTTCTTGTAAACAGTTCCAGCTTTATAAACAAGTACCTAAAACTAAGGAAAGATATAGCATGTCAGAGAGCTAAAGTTTGAAAATTTAGACTTTTAAAATATTTTAGGAATGCTTGAAGATAGAAAACATATAGGGTTTCCAACAAAATAGTTGGTTCAAGAATATCTAGGTCAAACAACAATTTGCCACCAAGGCAATATACATTTGGTAGCTTTAGAAGTATTATTTGAGCAACAAGAAGGTCGAAAAAATCTTCCTCAGTTATACTTATGAATATAAAGTCCTAAAGTCTTTAATAATTTGGTTTAAAGATTCTTATATATGGTGCTTCACAGAACTGCAACTTCTGTAATTTGATACCAACAGATGGCAAGTATTGTTAACCAAAATTCACCCAACGAACATGGAGGAAACAAGGCAAACTTTCATCTAAAAGCCTTAAAAAGAAACGACAATCCAAACATTAGAAAATGAACCATAGCGCGCACAAAAGCACAAATTCACAGATGCATGCAGCAATACAAGCAAAACTGTGCATGGATACCATTTCAACTGAAATACTCCATCACGTGCTCTTTACCAAATTATTATAGTGCAACTCATGAAGCCTGGATTAATACCAAGCTAATACAAATCATCTAATCAAACATATGTCTCCAGAGAGAGAGAGTAATGAAAGACTAGTTTTCTCCAAGAAAGTACAGATTTATTGAACTCAGGGATGGAAACTTCAGTGGTCTTGTTTCTACGAAAATTAACAATAGAGCCAGCCAAAAAGTTTCTAAAGGTACTAAGATAGGGATATGAATATCGAGTTCCATCTTTTTGAAGTTTGAATATCAGTGGATTTTAAAATCAAACTTTTAATTCTAGAAGAAATCCTAAACCTTTTTAAAAATAAACAAATGCTAAAAAACCTCATGCATGGATCAAGGCTATTGACTCAAATTAGAACCAATTTCCATTAAATTACTTGATCCTTCTCCTTTTTTTCTTAGCCAGCCCAATTTATGATAAGGGCTTTTTGGATCAACAGTTGCTTTATGTTGAGAATTCTTTGGAAGTTGCAGTCTTTGCTGCGTTCCTCAAATTAGAAATTGCAATGCATCAACTCGTCTCATCAAATCCATTTACAATTTAATATGAGTTACAACACCATACAAATTGCTCTGAAAAAAGAAAACATGAAATATCATGCCAAAAGCACTACTGCAGGGAAGTTTATTGTACTAAATAATTTCACAACTAGAAGAAACAACATTGGTGCTTTAAAATTTAAAGACAGATACTCAACCTAATCATAGCACCACTTTTGGAACATCTTGTTATTAACAATATTCTTATTAACCAATTCACCATTCCAAGATAGAAAATTGTTGAAACCAATGTTGAACCTTTAGCGACAGTAATCCCATGGACATTAGGTAATCAAGAATGATAAAAGAATTGCAATGTCATTTTCTAGCACACAGAGATGTCTTAACACAATTCTTCTTAGCTTTTACTTTCATGAAATTAAACATATTGAGTGGGGCTGGGATGCTTCCAAAAGCATTTGCCTTCAAATACTTCCTACTCAAAACAAATACATGACTTCCCAAATCAAAATCAGCATTATTGATCATAATCTATGACATTAAAATTGGCTAGAAGTAAAAAGTCATGCATTTTTTATGTCTGTTACACATGCATCAAATGAAACAAATTGATAGTTTCAACCGTATGACATCATGTTTCAGTTTGACATACAGTTTACAAGCATCCAAAGTAGCTGAAATTTGATATGTATATGTTCTAATATGTTTAGATCAAGATCAATTGTTTGCTTGGAATTGCAAATTATAAAGTATATGCTATGCTTTTGTTCACTAGCTATATTTCTACTATTCATCTTTTCTTGGCCTGAAGCATACATAGACAAGAGACTCAAATTTTTTTTTTTTAGATTCCAATATTTTATATATCTTGGATCATGATCCAAAGTGCTACTTTTCATTCTCAGAAATCCTTTACTATTTTTGACTAGGAAGCATTTGGAACCAAATGCTCTCAGTAGCATCCCAGCCTAACTCAAACATTTTTACCAGATTTAGTGGTTTTTGCATGTTTGTAAAATATAAGCTAGAGATTATAAGCCCTGGCACCTTAAAAAAGCTAACTCAACATATGAAGAATGGTGATGGATCATCACCATTCTTGAACTTCCATCCAAATGATCAATGATGATAGTTGCCTAAATTCCTAAAACCTACAAATCTCTTCACTACATAGTTACATGATTATAAGGAATATAAATCATCAAAAAAGCTGACTGAACATATAAAGGATGGTGATAGATCATCACCATGCTGAATTTCCATCCAAATGACTGATGATGGTAATTGTCGAAATTCCTAGAACCTACAAATCTCTTCACTACAGTCACATACTTATAAGGAATTCAAATGATCATCAAACTTGCTCAAAAATCAAATCAAGCGACGCTCATTTACACAAAAGCAAAATTGATCACCAAAAACAATTTAAGCAAAAAGAAACAAAATGATGCACCGACTTCTTTATGACAATGAGAATAATGCACGTCATCCTAGAAAAGATTCATGACTCCAGTTCAATTTTCATATCATGACCCCTCATGCTCATTGTAGCAAATTCTTTTGTTCAAATATATACCAAGAATAATCACATAACTAATGTTGACACTTCAAAATAGTTATTTTTAACAAGATAACTAAATCTAAATTCAAACAACTTCATTTGCAGACTCAAGAAATCGCACAATGCAAAATTTGAACTTAGCTAAATCTAAACAACCATGTTAGCAAACTCAAAAAACCGCACCCTGTCAATTTAATTATCATCCACAAGTTCTACTACCGACTTTAACTCCTTCAAGCTATCTTTTATGGTTCTAAATATTACAAACACATGAAATATGCAAAAGCATAATGGTCACTAAATCAACCATTGTACGATCCAGTTGTGATGTCCAGCATACTCTAAACTTACTCTCAGTTACAGTCCTAATCTCTAAATCAGCCTTGGCATGATCTTGCTGTGACGTCTATCATATTCCTACCTTGCTTTCAATTATACTCCTAAAACTATACCAACTCTTCAAAGTATTCCAAACCTAATTTGGTTTATCCAAGCTAGAACCAATCTTAAACTCTATCACCATCTTTATCTTTATAATTGTTTCAGCTCCGAAATAAATCTATTGTCCTATACCAAAATTTCTAAAAATATTCACATTGATGGCAGGTTATTAGTACAGCATAGGGTATGTTACCATCCATGTCAACACAAGTCACCATTTATCGACCTGTATTGCCGTGTAGCAATTTGTTACACAGTACAAGCCTATAGATTTTGATACATCCTTGTAACTTTCTTCTAAGTTCTAAACAATGCCTCACAATCTCAGTAGCCTTATCTCTACTCAGGACGTATGAAGCTCTTCCAGGTCTCTTTCTTTCTTTTGTGGTATTTCTTTAAAAGATTTGAAAGATCAGAGACAAAAACAAGACCGAAATATTCGTCAACATCAGTTAACAGATAGAAATCAAGGAAGGCCTCCTGAGATTCTCACAGTATACACTGCATACCAATATATAAATTCCCTGTCATATGAATTTCGCCATAGTCAATACAAGACTCCAAATGGCAAAGACTAAAGAAGACACTCACGTAGGGATTCTTGATAGATCCCAACTACTCCAGCGACCCAAAACCCCGGCATCTTTCAAACAAGACAAAATTATTCAGACCAGAATCCCTAACCATCATAATAGCTCTTTCATAAGTATCGAGAAGAAACCAATTTTCTTGCCAAAAATTTCCTTTTGATCCCTCCCCTTTCTAACAAATTCTCTAGGTATCAAAATTCAAGAAAACCATAGCCCGAACTGCACCATCTTGGAGCGCAGACATAAGATTTAAAACTTGCAAGCATTCTTCCCACCGATGTCTACTCCATCAAACCCCTACAAAATTACATCCGCCGTGCTAAACCATGAAACAAAATACTCAAAAAAAGCGGAAAGATCCAAAGAACAAGATTATCGTATTTAAGCAGACATAAGATCCATCTCGACACAAACTGGAAGGAACAAGCTAGAGGCGGGAGGATACAAAAACCCTAGGGAAGAGATACGCACCTGGAGCTGCTGTTCCTTCTTTTCGCAAACCCTAGGCTAGGAGAGCCGGAACCGGGGTTTAAACGCAATCGACCGGCATTAGTAACAGAGGATGACGCCGTTACGCCGTATGGCCTACGGGTTCGGGTTGTGTGTTTGGCGCAAAAGTGTGATTGATCTTCTTTGGAGACATCATCCGTTGGATCACCCCCACACAGTTGTCGGAGCTATCCCAACTCCTCATCATCAGGCTGTACGGCTCTCGAAGCGACTGTTGCATGATCTATCGGTGAATTCGAGCGAAGGAAGGTGAATCCTTCTTTCGTAACGAAAGATACAATCCCTACCCGATTGCCCGTTTGACGCACGCGGACGCGGTGCCCGCGGGAGAGCTTCCGTGCCGGGGATCCGCTCGAGAGAACAAGTCACGTGTGTTGCAGGTGCACCGGCCCAGTGACACCGATGCTCTGAAGCGGGTCATGCGCAGATTAGGCTCTTCTTCTTCTTCTTCTTCTTCTTCATTCTTTTTCTTTTCTTTTCTTTTCTTTTCTTTTTTTTGGTCCCGGGTAACTCCAGAGGAGATGAGCAAATGCTATCGGCAAAAGCTAAGATGATCTCTTTTTTTAGGCGGCTATGTGCACAATTTACAAGTAAATCGTTAAAAATTATCTTCAAAACAAGAAAAAAATTATTAATGAATATGCCATGCTGAATTTGTGAATAAATCATAATTTTTAGAAAATTTGTGCTTGAATAGTTTTTGATTAATTTGTTTGGTTTTGATAAGTTTGTATCAATTTGTTCACTGAAGAATAATTCTGCAATCATTCGGTCAAGTAAAAAATCAAGAACAATCTAAAAATTTTATATATTATAGAATTTAAACTTCACTGCCAACTACTCAATATGAAATCTCAAGTCTCTTTCCAATACCTCCAGGACTCCAAATTCACTCAACGCAATAGTTATATGAGCTAACAACTCCTGAAGATAGAATAATCTTCTACAAGTGTATCCTTGCACATGGCATCATTGGATGTTATAGGAGGAGGACATCATGGGAGGAAGTTGGGATAGAGTGGATAGGAAGAAGATTGAGTGACAGAGGGTTAAAGTGTCAAAACTCATCAGAAGCATTATTATTAAGTCCTCTATCTGGTTTTTAATCATTATAATTTTTTTTCAAAGAGAGAACTATAAAGCTCTATTTCACCTGGATGTTAATTTTTTTCGAGTCTTTGAGTTGAAAATAGATGACGGAAGAATAGTATTATGGTCATTACATGAAAGGCAAAAATAATGCAAAAAAAAAAAACAATTATAGATGCCCATGTGTAATTTTATTGCTTATGTGTTTTACGTTTGAAGATTGCATATTATTTGCAATCTTTATTCAAAAGATATTCTAATAACACTTTTATAAGTCTCGGAATGGACTTTAACTATTTTTTGATGACAATTTTACAAATTTTATAATGAATCACCAACTATTTGCCAATCTATATAAAAAGTATATTAATAGAAAATTATTTACATATCTCCTAAAAGACCTCAATCACTTATAGCTAGGTCTTTGCCATACGAAATAAATCCTCTTTTCATGTAAGTTTGTGGAGTTAGGGGTATTTGGAGAATGGTCATCCCCAGTTATATGGCATATTTTCCAATGGACCCTTTAAGTTAGAAGAAAGAAAAAAATACTTTACTAAAAAAGTAAAGAAAGAAAATAAACGAAGAGAATAATTTCAATCAGATGAACTCATTATAAAATAAATATAATAAACATTCTATGAACATCCACATTTAATTGCCACTATCATGTAAGAATCAAACTACATTAATTTTGCTCCATTGATCACATCCGCTAATAATTCTTTAAAGGTTTGTATGCACTATATTGAAAGAAAGAAATGAAATTTACAATCTATCTATCTATTTATCTATCCATTTATGTATAATATATATATTTATTGTTAAAATTGTTGATTCCTTACTCAACTATCTGGGGTTAGTTTTTTAAATCCTTATTTGCCAATTTACAATATTATTCAAAATTTCCTATATCATTCCTTATAGCATCCACCGATTCTAGTAATTAGATTTTCTCCTCTTTTCCATGCAATCTTCAATAACAAACTGAAATGCGTTTCATTACATGAACCTTTTAAATTTTCATTTTATGTATCCATACTATCTTTCAACATACTTCGTGAATGAGGATCTATTAGTTGAAAAAGGATTGAAAGATTATGGTTATAGTTACAAACATACATACATACAAGTACATGCACATAAATATAAATATATAGGTAGCGAAATAACTACCTCATCAAAAACAATCATATGTCCCCCTACCTCCTTTCTCCTTATATCCATCCATCCATCCATCTTTTATCTCTTTCTTAAGATTGTACAAGATGGTTGGTAGTTAAAGTGAGTGGATTCACTATCGGGTTGATATAAGAAAGAGCTTTTGTTTAGGTAGGCTTCTTAGTAAACCTATATGCTCTTGAACCTTATCTAGATATTTATCCTTCATTTTTGTTTTCCAAAAGGTATCTACCTGTTGCGGCCAATCCCCTCGTCGATCACGCTTGATCGCCGGGAGCGAGCACCTGC
>KE504765.1:621034-633280 GCA_000441515.1 Elaeis oleifera | reverse complement strand
ATCTAATTTTTTTAAAATTTTGTGGCTTTAGGGTACATATTGTGCATCCTTTTCTGATGGTCCATGCACGAAAATAAGGAGGAGGTGCTCAAGAGTTGGGCGCCCCTTATCTTATCATGTTTGTATAAGCCTTGACTAGGTATTTGACCTAGACAAGGACTCTATCATATCTCTCTCTATAAAATGATTTTCTTCATAAAATTTTTGAAGAAGATAGATTTTTGAGAGACTTTTGGGGCATCCAAAAATCAGAGAGAAAGACCTTTGGGTCGTGGATATATAATAGACACAAGATAGGGTGTCTAGAGAGAGAAACGAGAAGAAGAAGAGGGTCTTCTTCTAGGGTTGTTTGTTTTCATCTCTTTCCTTCCTCCATCTTGAGTTTTCTGAGAGTGTCTCAGATCTAAAACTCATCCTCCTACTTCTCATCTTTGGGAGAGTCCAAATCAAGAAGAAGGAGGCATCTGATCAACCATCAAAGAAGGATCAGTGCAGTACTAGCATACTGTGCTGATTTTCTGAAGCAGGACTTCTGATCGAGATTCGTGGGTTCGTGTGGACGACTCCTAGAGGCCGGACGCGTGTGCAGCTCGCAATATCATCCTCAAGCCCGGATCAGCAAGGTTAGAACGTCTAACTTGCAAGGTAATAGATCTGATCTATTGTTTAATACATACATTAAATGTAGTATAGAAACATGTTGATATGATCAACATGTAGTTCATCCTCTATATATATTTTAATTTTTGATTTAATGCTATGTAATAATCATGTAATAGGATCTTAGATCTAGGGATTCTCTGAATTTAGAAATAAATTTTGATTTATTTTAGTCTTCCGCTGCCTGATCTTGAAAAAGTTTCAAGATCTAATCCTGAAATCCTAGATCTGGTTCCTTCAACGAGGGCAACTCATATACAGGTCTGACCTCATGGATGCTTTAGCTCAACATGGAGATGAACTTCTCAGCTCATACGGCGGTCAGCGGTCGTATTGATGATCCAAAATTTAAATATCTTGTAATATAGCGCTGATCTGAGATGCTCACGGTAACCACCATAATGCTATCTCCTACTACTGAGTCTGAGAATCAGACGAAAGGAGTACTCCAAAAGTATCTCAGATCTAATGACATGTGCTTCCACCTTCACGTCTACCTTCTGCATTTAAAGCACGTGACGTCAGCCTAATGCGACTGATGCGGATAAGCATAACTGATGGGACCATCCAGACGACAATCCCTTCGAGGTTTTAATTACTTTACGGTAGCTTTTCATTTTCTTCCTTCTTTAAATTTGCGCCTTGAAGGCACAGGTAGCTACAGATCTTTTTTTGTACTGATTATTCATCACGATTCCTTGGAGCAAGATGGATTCACAGTGCGTGAAGAGATTTGAGCAAATTCTGACTCATAGAAGGCAGATCGTGATTTTGATTGTTGAAACGGGATCCACAGTCAGGAAAGAAGAACATATCGCTCCTACCGCTGAGCCCACGGCCCCACCATTGGAAGTCATGACATAGGATTCTACAGAAAAAGTTTCGGTCAACAGGATGCCAATGGAGATAGTGTCAGAAATAAGCACTGAGGGGCGTTCTGAAAAAGATCCGATTGAGATAGCGTGGATGGAGAAGGTGGTCGACAACTTGAAGAAGGATCTGATGACGATGATGGAGACTGAGAGATCTCTGGAGATGGCAACTTCTGTTAGACGCTTTCTTGCATCCACTTCTCTTGCGAGACCCTCAGATCCGATGCCTCATGCTCCATCCACAGAAGAGATCCTCCAATCCATGGTGGAGTACTTGAGGAACCTCGTATCGCGAGCCAAGAAGTTGTTCCTCAATAAACAAAGAGAGGAGGTGTGATCTACCGATGCTTTAAGATCCCTTGTACATGTCGGCCAATGTTTGGCGAGCCTCATCAGCTCCAACCTCGATGTTCCGACGATGGAAAAGGAGGAGATTGATTTGCTGAAGTATCGATTAGAGCATCTAAAGAGGGATAATACTGAGCTGGCTAAAGAGCTCAGCTTTACAGAGGAGGCTCTTCGGGAGGTCCAGGAGTTGATTCTCCATCGAAATGAAGAACTGCGACAGGTCGAAAGATAGATTGAGGCCTTCGAACGACAGAAATTCAGGACCGACAAGAAGGTCGAAGATCTTGAAGGACGGATTAGAACCCTTGAGAGATAGAGGTCTGAGATTGAAAGAGACTGTCACCAGACCCATGATGACTTGGAGTATCTGAGGAGAACACTTGAAGCGAAAAGAGGTTCTCCTCATCTTGAAACTCGCTCTCGGAGCCCTAATGGCAGTCCGTCCAAGAGGTTCAGAACTTTCGAAGGGACGAGCCGTGGAGAAAGACCTCTTCGAGGAGATGGATGCTCTGCTTCTAAAGGAGTTCAGGCCTCCCAGAGCTGCTCTCGAGAGTCCAAGAGATCGAATTGGAGGTGGAGCACCTAAAGAAGAGGTTGGAAGAGAAAAAATAAATCATAAACTTCTTTGGGGCAAATTATAGAACAAGAGATTTACTCAAACACGCTGAAAGCAGGAGAAAGCAGCTGGAGAAGGAAAGGGCTAAGATCATAGCCCAAGCTTGCAAAGCGACGTTCTTCACGGGCTTCGAGAAGTGTCAGTCCATTGCCCAGATGCATCTTCTTCCTGACTTCATCAAGCATCTTCAAATCAATTGGCTGGATGAGGATTTACAGGTGGTGTCATCGGATAATTGGTTGAGGTTTATAATGACATCCCACTTTTCGGATGAGGTAGATAAGATCGACGTAGCTATCCAGACCGAGGGCAATGTCAGTGCTGAGGAATACCATCCCACAAATGACCACTCCGGCAATCCCTCTGAGTGATTTATGCCCTCTTCTTCTTTTATTCTCTATAATCCGAGGCCCCTGATCTTGTAATAGAGTCTCCATAGGAACAGATATATTCTTCTTCTTTTGATAAATATGAATCATGCTTTTAAATATGTGAATCAAAATCTTTAATATATGCTCGACCCTGGCTATAACTACAAAACTTGATTAGAGTAATAGTCCAGGCGAATACTCAGCCTGTGTTGTGCTTCAAGCAAGGCACGAGCCGGGCTAAAGTTAGAGCGAGAATCCGAGCTGGCTCTAGTTGGCTCTAGCTGTGGTTAGAATTGTAAGTATAGTAAAGAGTATGATTCTCATTCCGATCCAAAATGAATTTTCATACATGTCGTACAGATTTGAAAAGACTGAAATTCGAATTGCATCCACGTGGAGGAATTGGCATACGTTTGTACACTTCCTTTAAAAGTGGCTTAAAGTATGATTCACTTGCCATTAGCATACTATCATATCGATGGCAATAATTACATCCATTCGCAGTCTCCACATGTCGCATGTACATCAGTCTTCTGTCGATGCACGTCTCCTGCAATTAATGCACCGATGGGAGGCGGCTTTTAGAGGTCCCATTCAAATTTGAGGTCATTTAAAATTCTCAGACAGAACAAGATGTAGACCTCGTAAAGTTCTGGTTATCTTCTCCTTCTACTGCGAGTTTCTCTCTTCTTCATCTTTTCGTGGCTTTCCTGCACGAGAGAGAGATGGCCACCATGGAGTCTGACTTTGCACCGTTGGGCTTCAGATCAGAGTTGATCAAGCGGGACATAATCGTGCTGCATAAGCAATATCAAATACCTTCTACATTCCAACTTGAAGTCTCGAGGCTGGGTGATCGAGTTTGCCATCCGTCTTTCGGATGTATAGGCTTCTACGAAGAGTGCTTCCGAGGTGGGTTGAGGCTTTCTCTCCACCTCTTTTTATGACACTCCTCCAATACTTTGAAATATCATCATGTACGGTAGTGCCGAATGCATGGTGGCATATCTACGGCTTCACCGCAGTATGCGTGCTAGCTGGGATTGTATCAAATATCATATTCTTTCATTTTCTCTTCAGCCTCAAGCGGCATCCAGACTCGTACGAGTGGTGGTACGTGACTTCGTAGAAGAAGAAGGATGACTTCTGTCTGGTATTTTTAGGTATGCCTTCCACCGTGCATGGTTGGAAGCCAAGATTTCTCTTCATCTCGCAGACGTCAGGCGAAGACTGGAGTTTTACCACCTGGGGTGAACCTCGAGAGGCTACGCTAAAGAAACCCTTGATGAATAAGAGTCTGGAGTAGGAGATATCAGCTCTGCAGAGCTTCAGGGTTCCAAAGTTGAAAGAGCTGCGGTCAGCTCAGGTACTGTTTAATATCGGTATCAGCCAAGTTGCTCTTAAAAGTATGCGAGTAAGCTATTCTAGCCTTAAATCTTCTGGCTCTGTTCGTCTTACAATTTGATCATCATGATCGCAGAGCTGGATGCTGGAAAGAGCTCGAGCCCATCAAAGAAGAAAAAGAAAACTCTGTGAAAAAGATGTGCCAAACTCGCTACTGAACCAAGCCTTTGGGCCAGAGTCAGAGATTTCGCACAACTGACCTTAGATGCCAGAGAGTCTAAACCTTCTCACCTGGAAGACAATGAGATTATGCAGGTGAAAAGTGGCTTGCCTATCACCTCAGCTACCGTAGGCTACTGGATGGGCCGTGCAGATCAAGGCCTGGAGGAGGCGATTCTGAGCTTACCTGCTCCTCTTAGCTCAGTAATCCGACCAACTTCATCCGCTGTCAGATCCTCCTCATATGAGGCACCAACCGAGGTTGCCGGTGCGTCTGGAACTGAGCCAGCTAGGCTGAAACTTGAGGTCTTAGCACTGAGAGATCCCATGCTGATGAGTGAGCTACTCTTCAGACTGCTCCTTCCTGCTGATGCGAACGAGCTGCTGAGCATTCCTCGAAGAGAGATGAGGAGAGGAGCCATAGATTACCTCATCCGAGTATGTTGGGGTTTTCCCATTTAGCACTTATTGTATGCTTATTTATCACTTATGAATTTTTCTTCACTTGTCAGCTCATCCATTATTTGAACGGGTACATTGAAAGCTCCCGTGAGCTGGCCAAAGAGACGAAAAAATCTGGACTCGAATTAAGATGCTCAAATGAGTAAAAGAGAAGGTCAAGAAAAAGGTTGGAGAAGTCTCCATGAAAGCCGATGCCGTCGAGAGGAGAGCCGAAGATGCTAAAGCGATGTTGAGGAAGGCTGTTGAGAAGAATTTTCAATTGCTAGGCAAGGCAGCGGAGTTCAAAGCTCAGGCGAAGAGGAACGCGGCCACTAACAAGGAAAACTTTCACCTGCAAAAGGAATAGGAGAGCTGAAGGCCCGACTGGGGGCTAAGGAGAAGCGAACAACTAAGGCCGCTTCTAAGGCTGTGGAGGGCTTCCAGACCTCAAAAGAATATGAGGAAGAAAGAGCTGAATATTCTGCAGATGCTTATGATGCCGAAAGGTAGTCTATCCGAACCTGAGTTGCTGCCAAATATCTGGGTCTGGACTTGAATTTCTTAGATGAAATTTGAGATCCCACCACGGTAGATATCTCAGTGGCCGGCACCTCAGCTCCAGGCACTACCTATAATTTTATATTTCTCTTTTTCGTGTTTTAGGGTCATTGTAAAAAATTTGAAAGGAATAAAATGAGTAGAATCTTTTTGTTATACTTCTGCTATGTGAACTTACTCATGCCGGTCTGAGATAATTTAATTAAACGGTAACCTCATTCTGCTCCCTTAAATGCGAACGATTATGGAGAATGACAGTCAATGACTCACCCGATAAGGCCACGTCTGGAAGACAATACGAGGCCTATGAAGATGCACCACGTGGGCACACTCTGTTTTGTGAAACATCGTAGGGATTTATTTCCACTCCAGAGAAAGTGCGTCATTAACTGCTTGGCCATTAATTCTTGAGAAGCATCATTGGCAATTGATGCGGCTACTAGCGCTTATAAATAGAGAATCAGAGAGCAAAGGGATCTCTACTTCTCTTTCTGTGGTAAGAAGTTTCCTTCTTCATCTGCTGCCATATCGTTGCCTTCAAATTTGCCACCTTTAGAGTTAATTAAGCAATGGGTGAGAGAGCAGAATGTCTTTGCAAGGGATGTCCGTCGGAGATATTTAGCCCATGAAAGGAAGACAGCTAGGTGAGCCGATGCATCCTCTTCTCATGAGGTCCACCCTTCTCTGCCTCCTGCGATCAGGCTCCCTTCTCAACTTGAGCACATTCCGTCTGCAATTCGGGAGTGCTACATTGTAGAGTTCTGAAATTCTGCGGCGTTCAGGAGAAAAATGCTCGATGTTGCCACCGCCGTCTTCATCCAGGGCATTGATGATTGTAAGGCCCATCTGCTGAGGATAATACTGTATCTAGAACTTCATGGTATAAGGACTGGCAGTATCGATGAAGAGGTGGAGATCTCGATGGATGAAGATTGAATTAGCTCATTCGGACGGTGAGGAGGTGAAGTCCTTGTTGGATGAAGATCGAACAAGCTTACCTGACCGATCCGATGCTCTGTCGATTGCAGTGGGATGTCCCTCCCATTTTCTTCTTACTTTTCTTGTTTTCTTCTCTTGTTCGCAAGATGGTACTTAGAGCAACCATCCTCTCTTTGTAAAGTGTTCGAAACATCAGCTTTTTTTTTGTAAAGTGCTTGGAGCATTAGCTTTTTTTTTGTAAAAACTTTAATTAATAAAAATGAATACTTTGTTTTGAAAGTCTTTGCTTTGATTTCAACTTTAAATTTACATCCGTAAATTTGTGAATTTTGTTCAGCTCATATAGAATGGCATAAGTAGATGCTCAGATCAGCATGAGAAAATGCTTACTACTCAGCTCGGGATAAGTAAGGATCCGAATAGCTCAGATCAGTATGAGAAAATACTCAGTGCTCAGCTCAGTACGTATAAGGTTCTAGGTAGCTGAGCTTTAGCATAAATATATTTAGAATAACTTTGATTGGAGTGAACATATTTAGAACAGTTTGAAACAACTTGAATATAGTCCGATCATCCATGGATCTGAGGCATCACAATAATCATCTCAATACTATCCTCCTACTTCTGAGTTTGAGATAATACCTCAGGCGGAAGTACTGTTGAAATAATGCCTCTAGTCATATATTGTCCATCTTTTATTCTTCTTCTGGAGAGGTAGTGTGCCGACGGCGATCTTATGCCTATGGCACCCAGAGCTCTTCAGCGGCTGTCCGAGGATCTGATTAGTTATCCCTCATGAGTGACGTTGTGTGCCTACGGTAATCTTGTGCCTACAGCATCTTGCACTCTCGACGGCATTCCGAGGGTCTGATTAGTTATACCTCACGAATGACATTGTGTGTCTGCGGCAATCTTGTGCCTACAGCATCCAGCACTTCTCATCTTCACGTGAGAGACAGTGTGTGCCAGCAGTGAGCCTGTGCCTACAGCATGTAGCACTCTCGATGGTATTTCGAGGATCTGATTAGTTATCCTTTAGGAGGTTTCTTTAGGGTCTCCCTCCGCTATTCGCACGACTCGAGCTCTGTAGGGGTCTGATAAGTTAGCCCTACCTCGGAGTCGCTAAGGTCTTCTCGAGGGTCTGATAAGTTAGCTCTCATGAGTGGTGTTATGTGTCTGCAGTAATCTTGTGCCTATGACATCTAGTACTTTCATCTTTACGCAAAAGACAGTGTGTACCAGCGGCGAGCTTATGCCTACGGTATCCTGCACTCTCGACGGTATTTTGAGGATTTGATTAGTTATTCCTCACGAATGACGTTGTGTACCTACGACAATCTTGTGCCTACGACATCTAGCGCTTCTCATCTTCGCATGAGAGGCAGTGTGTGCCAGTGACGAACTTGTGCCTATGGCATCTTGCACTCTCGACGGTATTTTGAGGATCTGATTAGTTATCCCTCACGAGTGGCATTGTGTGCCTGTGGTGAACTTGTACCTACGGCATCCAGTACTTCTAGTCTTTGCGTGAGAGATGATGTGTGCCAGCGGCGAGCCTGTGCCTACGACATCTAGTACTCTCGATGGTATTTTGAAGGTCTGATTAATCATCCCTCCAGAAGTTTTCTTAAAGGTTTTTCTCCGCTTCTCGCATGACTCGGATTCCGTAGGGGTCTGATAAGTTAGTCCCACCTCGAAGTCATCGAGGTCTTCTCAAAGATCTAGTAAGTTAGCCTTCATGAGTGGCGTTGTGTGCCTGCAGTGATCTTGTACCTACAGCATCTAGCACTTTTCATCTTCGCGTGAGAGGTAGTGTGTGCTAGCGGTGAGCTTGTGCCTATGACATCTAGCACTCTCGACGATGTTCTGAAGGTCGGATTAGTTATCCCTTCAGAGATTTTCTCAAGGATCTTGCTTCGCTTCTCGTGTGACTCGGGCATTGCAGGGGTCTGATAAGTTAGCTCCATCTCGGAGCCGTCGAGGTCTTCTCGAGAGTCTAGTAAGTTAGCCCTCACGAGTGACGTTGTGTGCTTGCGGCAATCTTATGTTTGCGGCATCTAGTACTTCTCGTCTTCACGCGAGAGACGGTGTGTGCCAGTGGTGAGCTTGTGCCTATGGCATCTTACACTCTCGATGACGTTCTAAGGGTCTGATTAGTTGTCCCTCTGAAGGTTCCCTCAAGGGTCTCCCTCTGCTTCTCGTGCCACTTGAGCTTTACACGGGTCTGGTAAGTTAGCCTCACCTCAGAGTCACTAAGGTCTTTTGAGGGTCTTGTAAGTTTGCTCTCACGTTAGTTGATCGTAGTGATAGTTTAGGATCTTAAGTAGAAGGAGGAGGCAACTCTTCGAGGACTCAGGCACCCATCGCAAATTAATGGCCCTGTAAATTTATTTCATAGAAATATTGTTACATCATTGGTAATATATGCAAAGGTTCGTCGAGTTTCATGGTCTGAAATTGGAGTCCTATTAAGCTACTTTAGCCTATAAGTCTGGGCATACTATTTCATCCACTCGATAAGGACCTTCCCAATTAGGCGATAGCTTCTCCTGCTCGATAGGCTATAAGACTTCAGCTCACTGTAGCACCAGATCACCAGTTTGAAACTCTTTTAGAGCTTTGGGGCAAAACTCCACTTTTTTGCTTTATCGACCGACAGGTTGGGTCCACTCTTAGGTGATGGGATATCACCTCAGATCAGTGTCGGGCATGTCTGCAGTAGACCAGACGAAAAGATCCGTATTCTCTTGCAAAAGATTAATTAGCCGATATTTGGTTATCTCATCTAGACGTGAGTCGATTTTCACCATCCGGCTCGAGTTCTCCTTCCTAAACGGGACATCTAAAGGTCCTCGGTTGGTTAGGGGTGTCTGTCAATCAGGTCCTCCCTAGCACCCAAGCCTATTGGAATCTCAGGCTGGATCTCTATCAGGGTCGGTTGATTCTCTGCTTTCAGCTTGATGAAAAAGCATTCACGAGCCATGGCTTCGTTGCCTCGGATCTACCCCACTCCATGCTTGGTCGGAAACTTCACCATCAGATGGTAGCTTGAGACGACAGCTTTCAAAGTCCACAGGCTAGGACGGCGTCGTAAGTCGAGGGTAGCTTGACCACGAAGAAGTTAACTTGAATTATCGTTCACTTTGGTGGGATTCCCACAGTGAGAGGTAACTTAATCATTCCCTCCGGAATCACAGAACTTCCAGAGAAACCCTGAATTGGGGTATCGAACCAACTTAACTGGCTAAGTGTAAATCCCATTTGGGTGAAGACAGAAAATACATAATATCTATCAAGTTTCTATTATCTATAAAGACACGGTATATATTAGAATCAACGATGTTCGCTATTATGACCACATCATTATGCGAGGTGAGCACATCCTTTGCATCACGCTCAGTGAAGGTGATGATCTCCTCCTGCCCTTCCAATAATCATATGGATTTCTCCTCGGATGGATCACTCTTCTTCCGCCACTTGCCCTCCGACCTGCTGTCGCTCCTACCGCACTGGCGCTTGCTATGATTGAGGCAGAGGAAAAGGCTACTGAGGTAGAGGGGTGGCTGTTGAACCCTCGGAGCTCAACGTTAAGGGGCCACTCTCCAGATAAAATGATTCAGCCGTCCCTGCCTGACAAGCCTCTCGATCTCGTCATGAAGCTGGTGGCAGTCTTCAATATCATAACCATGGTCACGATGGCAAAAGCAGTATTTGTTCGGGTCTCGATGGTGTTTCGGCCTTGTTCTCATCAGTCGAGGCTCAAGTAACTCACATCTCACTTGTAATAACACCTTGCTCCGAGGAACAATCAGGGCGTGCAGTTATTGTACTGCCTAGGAGGTGATGGTCATCGAACTCTTCTCAAAAGACTCCGGGATCGATGATTTCGACTCCCATTATTCCACTTTTGGGATATGGATCGAGAGCGCTGGTAGCTTTTCTCCTCTCGTCTTGGATGGCGCTCCTTACTGGATCCCACCGTGGCTGAACCGATAGGAGTATCCTCGGCAAAGGCCTCTTCCATGCGGGCATACTTTTCTGCACAAGGCAAGTATATCTGGGAGATCTCGATGATAAGTCTTAATTAATAACTTTTCAAGTCGTTTTCAGCAGACCGCTCATCATCGTGGCCATTGCAGTTGACTGGTCTAGGTTTTGGACCTCCAGGGTCGCCATATTGAATCTATTCATGAAAGAGAGGATCAACTCACCCTGCTTTTTTTTATGGTATGAAGATAGTCAGACCGCTTCTGCTGTCGCCAGCTACTGATGAAATAGCCAACAAAAGACCGGCATAAGACTTCAAAGAAATGAATAAACGTCGGTCTCAAACTCGAGTACCACTGTCGAGCGGCCTCCTTAAGGGTTGGAGAGAATGCTCGACAGAGGATTACATCTGATGCTCCCTGAAGGAGCATGGCTATCTTGAAGGTCTCCACATGATCGATAGGGTCGGTGGTCCCATCGTAAACCTCCAGCTGAGGTAGTTTGAAGTACAGGGAGAGTGGTTCCTACACAATCCTCAGGACGAAGGGCAGCTGGCCTTCGTAAGACAGCATCGATGAGCCATTATTGTTGAGGATCTTTTCTATTTTCTAACCCAACTGTTGATCGAGCTCTTGGAATCACCTTTCAAAATCAACTTCACAGACGGTACTAGCCTCGGAGCACAGAGGAGATTGGTGTTGGGGTTAAGTCATGGCCCAACTATAGGCTTGGAGATTGCCGTCTGGCCAGCTGCTGGGCCCTAGGACGATTTTGATGAGTCAACCTCCTCTCTGGACTTCGAAAAGGGGCCTACGGCTCTGGTTGAGGTGGTGGCTGTAGAGCTGCAGTCAAAGCAAGATTCTGCGGGGTACCACTGTGGAAGGCACAGGTGACACCATCGAGGAAACTGTATAATGCACCACTGTAGGGGTGCAGGGATAGCTTGAGGAGGCTGTGGTGCTGCCTGAACAAGAAACTACTTAGATTGCGGTCGTCAGATGTTGAACTTGCTAGAAAAGCTAACCGAATTGATTAGCCATGGTGGTCCGATTGGCCGGTTGAACCGATGGAGGAACGTCCGATTGAGCCAACGGAGGAATTTTTGGTGCCAGTGGTAGAACTTGATTGTCTGCCTGGCTGGCTGCTTATCGAAATGCGACGGTATTGAAAAGTTGGAAAGATGTCTGTCTTTGAGCCATAAATACGAATGTAGGCCCTTCCTCTATCTATTACTGCTTAAATCGATCGAGGTCGAAAGATGGATGCCTGATCCTCATGCAGGGATGCTGGTGCTAAAGTGACCTGCAAGATAAGTTTCAAACCAGAGGTTGTGGCTCTGACGAGGATCCTCTGACGCTCAAGTTAGAAAAGCAGAGAACAAAAGAGCAGCAATGGGATCTCTGAGAAGGATTTGATTGGACTAACCTAGATCCTCGGGGCTCCAATTGTTTATATAGAAAGATGTTAGACAGCTGGATTATTAGCTGCGAGATTATATGATTCTGAGATTGCCGAACCGTTGGACATGTCAAACTAGATGAGATAATTGAGCCTTTAATCGCTCCTGTGAGATCAGGAAAGACAGTTACACCAGATTTTATCTATTCGGGATGGACAGTCGTTGCGCATGTTGAAGAGATACGTCGGTTGAGGTGACGAGGCAGCTCATACACAGATTAGACCTCGTGGACGCTTCAGCTTAGCATGGAGATGGACTCCTCAGCTCATACAGCAGTCAGCGGTCGTGTTGAAGATCCAAAAACTTGAAATATCTTGTGATATAGTGCTGATCCGAAGCGCTCACCGTAACTACTGTAACAATATATATATATACATACATATATATATATACATATGTATATATGTATATACATATGTATATATGTATATA